>CM060098.1:16133063-16149471 GCA_030522485.1 Stenchaetothrips biformis | reverse complement strand
GCCTGGGGAGCGCGTGAAGCTATGCGGTCGCTCGGTGCAGGGTTTGGGCCTTCTCCGAGATCTTCTAAACTAGGCCGCCGTTTGTCAAACGCTTGCCACAGATCGAAAAAGCACAAAATTTAGGGTAACATAGGCGTATTGCCCGAGTTGAAACTCTGAATGCAACTTGGATCAACATAGGAAGCGTTTACATCAAGGTGAACGCCTTCATGTTTTTCCTTCATTTCTTGATTTATTGTACTTTTTGGTGTTTTCGCTATGATTTCTCAAGGAAAAATATTGCAGAATTGGGAATGGCAATACATCTATATTACCCTAAATTTCATGCTCTTTCGATCTATGTAAAGCGTTTTTCAAACTACACCCTAGTTTTAAAGATCTCGAAGGAGGCCCAAACCCCTGAATCGGAGCGACCGCATGGTTTCACGCGCTCTCCAGGCCGTTGCCGCCCCCTGCCCTCGCCCTCTCGACTCCGCGCGCATGCTGTGGAGGCTTCGCGAAGCGTCAGTCGTGTTCGAGCCCTTGTGGAGTGAAGTTGTGCGTCTGTGCCTTTGTGTAGCCATTATGGATTTAATCAAGGAATACAATAGCAGTGACTCGGAGTGTGATGTGGACGTCCTGCATGTGTCAGGAGACGCCGTCGACCTCGAGGTGTCGGGGGCGCTGTTCGACGAGAATGTACACTCTCAGACTCGTACTGATTTTTTGTTTCATAACGTATTGACGTTTCTGCACATTAATGAGCTTATTAACATTTTTATTTGTAACAGTAACATTATTATCAATTTTGTATTGACAAATCTGTTCAGCTTCTTAACGAAATCCTATTAATGTGCACAAACGTCAATGATTATTGATAAAATGTCTATGGAAGGATGAGAGTGTAAGTACTGATTCAACGCGAAAATCCTTTGTCTGACGCCACCAAGCCAAGCCGGCCGGGTCCGCCATGTTGCCCTCCGCGCCAAGTCCTTTGTTCTCTGCACTGCCCGTGCGGGCGGGAACGAGAGAATTTTGTGCTTAATGCAGTGATTTTCAGTCAGAAATCCTTGTTTGTAACAGAATTAAGTGCTGGGGTTTCTTGGCGTACCAATGGTGGCCTTGGCTCGGCTCGGTGGCGTCGGTATTGCGTCATCCCCCCTCATACTCCATCATTTCGTTTCAGTTTTTCGTTCCTGTATCAAAAACTAAGTCCAGCGTGACTTAATTTTTGATCCCCGTGTGAGTATTCCCCGTTTCTAACCTATCGCTTTGGCCCGGCCGCGAACCGGTGCCAGACGGCTTCGCCTTTGTCCTCGCCGCCGCGCCACTCGGCGTCCCTCGCTCTGTCTCTCTCTCACTCACTGCGTTTTTTTTCGCACACCCCTCTCACTCGCCGCCGCGCCACTCGGCGTCCCTCGCTCTGTCTCTCTCACTCACTGCGTTTTTTTTCGCACACCCCTCTCACTCGCGCCCAGCTATCCACGTCGCCTCTCTGTCTCTCTCGCACCCGCTGGCCCCTGTGGGGTTCGCTGCTGCACTCTCGCTCGTTCCCTCTCTCTCCCCCACCGCCCCTCGGCACCCACCGGCTGGTGCAAGCCCGCCTGCCTATGTTCTTGCCGCCACCGCGTCGCACCATGCCGTTCGCTCTGTCTCTCTCGCACTCACGCCCGGCTGTACTGCGGCGCTCCGTCTCTCTCGCACCGCGCCTCCCTCCCGTTTCCCCTCCGCCCCTTCTCCGCAGCGTTCCAGTCCAGGCACGATGGGTTGCCTACCGTCACGGCGTCGTCGCCCGTCTCGCATCGCGTTCGTTCAGCCTCGTTGGTGAACCGTAAGTCGTGCGCTCGGGGGAATTCCCTCCGCACAGCGCACTCGTCGTCCAATCGTTGTCAATGAATTTATGCAACGAAAGAGGTGATCGCACTGTATTGGTGTTGTTTTAACAACAGAATACGTTGCGAACATCTCGATCTGAGCAAAACCTTGTTCATCCATCGCACACTTTATCGTCTGATAAAGCTGAGAAGATGGGCAAGCAAGGTTAGTCACAAATTTAGATGCCTGGCACCCGCGCTAATGTTTTTCGACTTTTTTTCAGGTGATGGTGATGTCCACCCCTGTCAAGGGGCCACAGCCCCCATCACCCCGCACCCCCGGGGCGTCCCCAGTGGGGCCCCCGCCTCCGCCACCCTCCCCGACCTTCCCCACCCCTCCACCCTCTCAATCGTCTTGGATGACAGCTGACGTTGAGGAGGGGGCTGCAGCCATGATGGCCGTAAGTAACAAGTTCGGTTTCCTTAACATTTTTTTTAAATTTAACTCACGACTAACTTTGCTTTATGTTTCAGGATCTTATGGATGTCAGTGTGAGCGATGAGGAGAGCCTCATTTCAGCGCTCTATGACTCATGTACTATTGTAAGTTTTCCCTGTCGTGCGCACCATTCTCTTTTCGTACTAGCGTTGCATTTGTCTAATTTGAGTATTCTTTTCTTTCTTTTCAGGACATCAGCTCAGATGGGGTCGAAGATGACGAGGAGGCTGCCGCCGCCCCCGCGCCCGTAGGACCCGCACAAGCTGGCCCCACCACCCCCGAGGTGCCGCGCAGGCAGGGACTCCTTCCTACGCCGCCTCCGGAGATGCGCGTCGTAAGCATGCCCCTGTGAAATTAGTGTGTGTCAGTTTTTTCGCGCGGTTTTTTTCATAGTTGATTTTTTTTTGTTTCAGAGCGCGCTTGATCCGTCCCGGCTGGGCACAGCGCCATTCAGGCGCACGCCTGGGGCCCCGGCCGCCCCCGCTGCCCCGGCCGCCCACGCTGCCCCGGCCGCCCCCGCTGCCCCGGCCGCCCACGCTGCCCCGGCCGCCCCTCCCGCCCCGGCCCCCGTTGCCCCGGCCGCCCCCGCCGCCGATGCAGGAAGGGCAACGCGCGGACCGGCCGCAGCAGCCAGGGCGTTGTTTGGGCGGCCCGACCCACTTCTCGACGCTCGCCCGCTCCGCTCGCGTCACTCATCCCCCGAGCACCCGTGGGAGCGCCGAACCACGGCACCCCAGCTCCCTCCATCAGGTGGCGCAGGCTCCTCTACCCGTTGTGAGTTTGCATACTTTTATACTGATTTTATTTTTTAATTAAGAAATTTTTTGCAAGTCAGCCTTCAGTCACCAAAACTGTCAGGTACTGTTTGGTGTTTGCACCACTAAGCTGACTTGGTTTCCATTCATCTAATTTAGTTGCATTAATTTTAGTGTGTTGCTCTCATTAACTATCTCCACATAGTCGCTCAATTAACCGAATCTAATTTTTCAAATTAACTGTCACTTAGGTGAAGCTCCGCTTTATCTTTTCCTAATCATTTTTGCTTTAATAAATTCACCATAATCTTGTTTTAGTGGTGGTGTGAGTGTTTGGTTCAATCATTTAATTTTGCTGGCTCCGTCTCTGGACTCGGAAAAGGTTTTAACTTTATTATCATCTCAGGGACTCCGGGCATTTAAAGGTCATGTTAGTTTTATTAAGGGAAGGTAAAATTAAAAGGAATCTTTATTAAATAAGGCCATTGAACAGATATTTACTTTGGTTTTATGGTGTAGTGTATAGGACTTGTATTATTTTCACTTCAGTCCACTCGCTCAACTGATCGAAGTTAGTTCTGAGTTGGTTATGTCACTGTGGTTCTTGTTTCACCAGAGGCTGGCATAAATACATTTAGAGTCATTGGTTTTATTATCAAATTCACTCAGAATACTAACCCTCACCTCAGTTTTATGTTTTCATGTCTGTGGGTAACAATCAATTTTTTATTCTTGTTTCGCCCAAGATGCGGTAACTCGAATAAGTTCTAATTTGGAGAGGGGCTTCCCTGTAACCCATATGAAGGAATGATAGTACACTTAGGGGAAACTTAGCAAGATCAGGGACTTAGCATATTTTTCACTAACTGTTTTTAGTGGTGGGAAGTAGGGGCCAAGGGAACTGTTGAACAGTGTACTAATTCTGTTGTGTGTTCGTCTATTTCAGGAGCTAATCATCGCCCACCCACCCCCCGAGTTTTTTTTTTAAATGTTTTTTTTTTTTGTAAAAAAATAAAAAAAGTTAAGGATTGTTCTTTTGTGTTGTGATTTTCCCTTGTATTCCTTTTTGTTTGGTTTTCATTTTACTAGTTTTTTATTGGTTTTTTTCATTTTTTTATTGGAACAAACACTCCTCGCACGTCTCACATGGGAACTCTTATTCACTGGTGGGAACTCTTGTAGAAGTCGAGCCACAACCCAAGTCTCTTAGCTTGCTTTGAAGCGCAACTGTAGTGGGGTTGATCCTGGTGGATCTTGTTGGTGCAGTGAGAATCAAACAAGGGCAGCTTGTCAAAGGCAGGACAACCTAGTGTTTCTATGTTGATAACACGTAAGTGGGGCAAGTAAGTTTGCAGTACTTTTGTCTTCTCTGTACCCTTGGCATAGAGGACTTCAAATGGATATGTCATTGTCCAAAGTATATAGTAAATATCTGCATAGTTGTACTCTCCTTCATCCCACTGGAGGCCATGAATATTATTGGTCACATATTGGTTATGTCTCCGGACAGCTTTAGGGAGGTGCTCTTTTCCATAGGGTGGTTTGAATGTAGCCACTTTGACTGCGTCTCTCCTGAATCCAGACGTGTACACTGCGAATTCTTTCACAATGAATCTTTTACTCATGTCCCTGTGAAACTGGACATCACAGCTAGTTTCTCTAATCCTGTTTTGGATAGGAAAACCTTCTCCGTCAGTGTCTGAAAGTGTACAAGCCATTTTGTAGAGTGAGAGAGGTCTGTCTGTAGTGAATGCTAGTGTTTGAATGTGGCGGGGAGGGCCAGCGCGTTATATACTTTTGCCGCGGAGCCCGGGAGGTGCTGCCCCCTCGTGGCAGAACTTGGAAACTTTTTCGTTGCTTCGCTCTGATTGGTCCAAAATTATAATTAATAACCAATCACGGCACAGCGGTGGTGCGCATCGCCTGCGCGGCAAGTTTGAACTCGACTACAGCACTGCTGCTCTCTGATTGGTTAAAATTATTATTTTCGACCAATGAGGTGTCACCATAGATCGGTGCGCAAGCCGTGGGTTGCGGAGATACAGGCGTGTTTGAACTTGTTTTGGAGTTCTCGGAAAGGCCTGCTGTGATTGGCTAAAATTTTTATTTTCGACCAATGAGGTGACAGCTCGCCTCAGCTATGCCACCGAAAGGTGCGCTCGCAGCACACCAAGCGCATACAAGCTGGAACACGCTTGAACTAGTGACGTCACCGGCAGCCAATCAGCGCGCAGCGTTGCACGGTGCGACTGCACCAGCCAATCAGAGCGCGGCACAGGTGCCGCCGTAGGGCGCGCTCGCAGCACACCGGCTTCAGATAAAACGGGGTGCTCCGGCCAGGAGCGGCACAGTCATCCAGTCGTCGCTGACCAGCACACTGCTCTGACACTTCCATCGCTCTCGCAACACAGTTTCTCTCTACACTTGCGCTCCTCACACACAGTCTCTCTCTTTCTTTCTCTTTCTCCTTTTTGCACTTGCGCTCTCTCAAACACAAACAGTCTTTCTGAAGACTATCTTTCTCTTTCCCTCTCCTCTTCTTTTCTCTCTCTCTCTCTTTCTCCTTGTACAGTCGAACACAATGTTTGTCTTTTCCGACATTCTGTTGGAATGGGAGGAGGGATGCTTCTACCAAGATGAGTACCTGGCAGAGGCTTACACCGCTCTACTCATGCATCTCCTCGATGCTTCCCCCGAGGAACGGTCTGACCCTCGTCTCCCTGAATTCCTTAGGGCAGGGTATGAAGCTTACTCACGGGAACAAGCAGGGAATGACCCTCATGCTACTCTCACGTACCGCATGGCCCTGGGCATGGTCGGCGGTGCAGTTACTCGCTCTGCTTCTCGAGCTGCTGAGGCCGCCCAGCCCCGCCCCGCCTCGCCCCAACCCGGCCCTTCCCGCGATGAGTCACCGGCCCGCCACACAACGGAGCCTGAAGGGTTGCCTACCATCCCGGCGCGTCCCGATTCGCCCCAGCCTGGCCCTGCCCCGTCCCCGGAGCGCGCTAAACGGCCGCGAGAGGAGGAACCCGAGCCGGAACCGGAGCCCGTACCCGAACCGGTCCTGGAGATCCTGGAGTCCCGCGAGCGCCACCTGACGCGGTTCAAAACCACTTTCCGGGAGGAAGTCGCCCAGATCAAGGGGCTTGGCAACGCACTCCCTTCCGAGGCCTTGATGGAGGGCATGTTTGACGCCTTGCTGCATCGACAGCGTGACGCCGTCCAGGCCAAGGACGACAGGGTCATCCTGGAGATTCAGAATTCGGACAGTGCGGAGAACCCACTCTGGTTTAGTCTGCGCCGTGTGGACCAGCTGTCTGGTCGTGTCGTCTTGGACAAGTTGGCCCGGGTGTTGAACTCGAATCAGGCCTTCATGGCGAATGGTCAGCTCAAAGTGAGCTACATTCATGTTCCCACCCCTGAACCAGCTGGGAGGAATCCCCTCAAAGTGGCAAATGAAAGTCTAGAGCAATGGTTGCAGAGAAAAATAACCTCAAAAACCATTTTCTCCCCGCGAAACACGGACAATCTTTGCTTGACACGTAGTGTGGCCGTGGCCATGGCCAAGGAGGGCATGCAGCGCATGGCTTTCTCGCGCATGAAGCAGCCTGACTCCGTGGCTCAACGCGCAGAAGCACTTAAACTGTGTGAGTTAGCCGACATCAACCCAGACCAGCCCTGCGGCCTAGACGAGGTGCGCAAACTGCAGGATGCTCTCCCCAATTATAGGTTATGTGTGCACACTGACAAAAAAGGCAAGGAGTGTATTTTCAAGGGGGAATACAGTGCGGGACGTAAAAACATTTATCTTTTTATGCACAATGCCCACTTCTCCGCCATACTCTACCCTTTGCGAGCATTTGAATACAAATATCAATGTGAAAAGTGCGTTTCCTTCTTTAACAACAAGGGCGAACACCGATGTGAAGGAGCCTGCTGGAGATGCCTTGGCTCGACTCCACATACAGATCCCCTCCGTCGTTGCACTGACTGCGGGCACCAGTTTGCTGGTGACGTGTGCTATGACACCCACAACACGATCAAGCTGGTAGGGACCAACTACACCAAGTGTCAGTCCTTCCACTTCTGTGTAGGGTGCGAGAAAAGCTCCTCGACCATGCGGGGTGGCAGGCACGTCTGTGGTTTCGTGCACTGCCAATTTTGCAAAGAGTATGTCCAGGAAAACCATCTCTGCTACATGCAACCCTGGGGACCACGGGAGAAGAAGGAGAAATGGTCTTACCATACAGTCTATTATGACATTGAGAGCCGGCAGGACACAGAAATTGAAGGCAAACCGGGGACTTTTGAGCACATTCCGACCCTCCTTGTATCCCAAACTATTTGTGACCAATGTTGTGACATCCCTGACAACAACTATTTCTGCACTGTGTGCAAGACACGGCAGCAGATTTTCCACTCCTTGGACAACCCTAACCTCAATGTGATGTCCCAATTACTGGATTATCTTCAATCCTTCCCCGCTAAATCTGAGCTATTGATCATTGCTCATAATGCCAAGTCCTATGATGGGATCTTCGTCCTCCAAGAGATGATCAGACGTAAACTTAAACCTGATCTCACACTTCAAGGGGCAAAAATCATATGTATGAAACTAAATACTTGGAAGTTCATTGACTCCCTCATGTTCCTGCCCATGCCCCTCTCTGCCATGCCAAAGTCTTTCGGTCTTACTGAGCTGAAAAAGGGGTACTTCCCCTATCTCTTGCATGACCCTGAGTACCAAGGACCCCTCCCTGACCGTGACTACTACTGCGTCTCGACCATGAAGTCAAAGGCTGCGGCCGACTTCAACAAGTGGTATGATGAGCAGGTGACAAACAATGTTGTCTTCAACTTCAAGCGTGAGATCATTGAGTACTGTGTCAGTGACGTCACCATCTTGAGGCAGGCCTGCCAAGCTTTCAGAAAGCTTTTTGCCCAGTCCGCAGGCTTTTGCCCTTTGTTCAATAACATAACCCTTTCGTCAAGTTGCATGGCGGCTTATCGCTCTAACTTCCTCCCTCCGAACACCATTGGTATTGTCCCCGCGGGTGGGTACCACGGCAGGGGAAAACAGTCCCATGTGGCCCTTCAGTGGCTGGACTATGAGTCCCACAAACTGGGGCAAAAAATTAGCACCATTTACTCTGACAGGGAAATCTCGGTTATGGGGCGCCGAGTGGACGGTTATGTTGAGGTGGCCAAGGACGATGGCACAGTTGATCGTCGAATCTACCAATTTCACGGTGACTTCTGGCACCAATGCCCCCTCCACTACCCCCCAAACACTGATTCTGGCGATAATCGCTATGAACAGACTGTGAGACTAACCTCCCTTTTCCGCCGTGCTGGCTACACAGTGATTGAAAAGTGGGAGTGTGAGTGGCAAAATGACCTCAAGGATCCTGAAATTAAGGCCCACTTTGAGGCACACACCCACAACCCGATCTCCTCCCCTCAATCTACGCAACGCCCTCTGCGGTGGACGTACTAACGCTATGCGTTACTACCACAAGGCTGATCTAAGCAAAGGGGAAACAATCAAGATGGCGGGCGTGGTGAGTGAGTACCCGAACGCGAATCTGAGGGAAGAGTACCCGGTGAAACATGCAACAATCTACCTAGAAGGAGATAAAAACATGCCCCCCATTGACACCTGGAACGGTATCATCAAGTGCACTGTGCTCCCCCCCACGTGACCTCTTCCTCCCTGTCCTCCCTTACAAATGCAACGGAAAACTCATGTTTCCGCTCTGCAGAACGTGTGTTGAGACGGAAAACAAAGAAATCTGTCAACACACAGACCCCGAGACAGACAGCTAACTAGCGAGTGGTGTGCCCCTGAGCTTAAGTTGGCTTTGCACAAAGGATACTCTATGGTCAAAGTTCATGAAGTATACCAGTACCCTCAGACCATGAAATACGACCCAAAAACAGGCAAAGATGGACTGCTGTCCGCTTATGTCCGCCGCTTCATGGCCCTAAAACTCTAAGCCAGTGGCTGGCCTGAAGGGTGTGATACGCCTGAGAAGCAGGCAGAACTCATGGCAGACATCAAAAAATATGATGGCATTGTTGTTGACCCCACAAAAATGGGAAAAATCCTGCCCTCCGAACCCTATCTAAGCTCATCCTTAATTCCTTCTGGGGAAAATTCGGGGAAAAAACACTTAGGCCTAAGACCTAACTTATCTATGACTACGCTGACCTCATGAAGCTGGTCTTTGACCCTACCAAAGAGATCAACACCTTAATCGATCTCGAAGCAGGCTGTCTGCAAGTCTCATATAAACCCATTGAAGACTCTGAAGAGTCCCTCCCTACATCATCCCTCCTCCATGCCTGTTTCACAACATGCTTCGGCCGTCTCAAACTCTACTCTTTCTTGGATATTGTGCGAGATAGGGCCCTGTATTGTGACACCGATTCTGTGGCATGGATAAGTCGTCCGGGAGAACCAGACCTCCCCCTAGGAAGCCACCTTGGTGATCTGACAGATCAAATAGCCGAGGATTATGGACCAGGGTCCTTCATTACTGAGTTTGTGGCTGGCGGCCCTAAGAATTACGCCTATAAAGTGGCTGTGGGTGGTGATCTTAACAAAACCAAGGTCTGCATTAAGGTGAGAGGCATCACCATCAACCAGTCATGTGATGACCTGGTGACCTTTGACAACCTCAAATCCATGGTCCTGGGAGACACGGAAAAACTCACTATTCCCATTCCCCGACAAATAGCCCGCCTCCCTAAATGGAAGATTGTCACGAGGGCTACCTCAAAACAGTGGCAGGCCAACAACACCAAAAGGCGAAGAGTAGATATGGCTCACACTGTTCCTCATGGCTACAATGCCTGGGAGGACGCCGATGAGGAGGACCAAGACCTCCTTGAAGTTATGGACTGTTTGGCCGACTCTTAAGTCCTTTCAAAGACAGGAAAAAACCTCACTAATAGACAAAAAATAAACAAAAAACTTAAAAACAAAAAAACTCATAAAAAAAGAGCGCACGGGAGAAGCAAGCTGGCCCGTCCTTTACGTTGCCAACGAGACGCCGGAGCAGGGGAGCTGGTCAGGCCCCATAACCTATAAAAGCCATGGAGATGGTGGACATGAACTCAGTCTTAGACATGGATCTCAGGTTCCAACATCCCTGTACTGCCCTCATTGTGGGTGGGACTGGCGCCGGCAAGACTTACTTCATGAAAAAACTGATTGAAAAAAGAGAGGTTATGTTCAACACAAATTTTGAGCAAATCATATTCTATTATTCTGAGTGGGAGCCTCTGTACGAAGAGCTTAAAGGTGTTGTCGATTTTCGGCAGGAATTACCTGTAATGAGTGATCATCCTACGGGGGAGGGGGCTAAACTGGTCATTATTGATGATTTTATGTATGAAATTAAGTCACATGGGAAAGAACTCCTTAAATTTTTCATTAAGGGCTCACATCATAGGAATCTATCTATTTTCTTCCTAAGTCAGGCCCTTTTTCCTGATGGACTCAGACAAATCAGTTTGAACTCCCACTACATTGTTATTTTCAAATCCTCAAGGGACTTGGCCCAAATAAGAACATTCTGCCTTCAGGTAGATCCAACACATTGGAAAGCCTTGCTAGAAGCTTACCAAGATGCCACACAGGCTGGGCACACATACATCCTGTTTGATTTTAAACCCAAACAATTAGATCACCTCAGGATTCGAACTAAGATATTTCCTGACGAGTCCTGTGTCATTTACATCCCCAAGGCAAAGTATAAAAGGGAGATGTTGGAGCCGCAGTAGATCATTTGCTGATGATGGCTCCTAGCGTCAAGACGCATAAAGCCGTGCTGCAAGTCCTCCAGTCCGCTGAACCCAATCTTCGTAAAGCTATTCTTGAGGCAGCTGACAAACCCATTATCTTTGCTATCTGTGAGATCATAGATAATTTACTTCTGGGCAATATACCTCTAACACTGGACCAGCGGAAAAAACTCAGGGCTTATCGAAACATTTTGAGGAAACAAGCACAAAAAGGTGAAGGTTGGAAAACCAAGAAAAATTACTTGGTTCAACACGGAGGTTCGTTTCTCCCTTTCCTTCTCTCTGCTGTAGCCTCTGTGCTCCCTAGCCTCTTCCAATGAATCACGTGAAAAAAATGATTCTAGTTCCACACGAAAGTGTGGCAAGACTTCATGACACACCTACATCTACACCACAAACACAAATGAACGCCCTCGACACTGAAATGGACTACATAATGCGAAAGCAATATGCCGATGATTCTGAGAAATTGAAAAAATACAATGAAACATTGCAGCGTTACCTTCATTTCGCTAAAGAAGGACGTAAACCCCTTTCCATTGCCATTGAACCCATGGTGGACAGTAAGACAGAGGAAACAAACACCTCGTCTGCCCTGCGACAGCAGTTGGCCTCCGTCCTCCCAAAGACATATAAAGAGCAAGCGCTGAGAATTCATGATTATTTAGCTGTGAGCAATTCCCCCGTCACATGGGATGCTAACGGTGTAGTCTCTGTGAAAGGAACAGCTATTCCCCATTCCAACATTATTGATTTGATCTCCGATCTGACCCGTTTTCGAAAAAAACATAGAGCCTCAAGGCATTGCTCCCTTTATCCAAGCCCTAGCCCAACTGAATATTCCCCAAGACTTGATAGGTAACGATAAGCGGAGAACAGCCATTCTCCAAGCCAAACAGAGCGGTGGCGGCATAATTGTTCCACCCCAAACCCCCATTAACACAAAAAGAAACACCCCCAAAATTAAACGCACCAAAAAGATAGTTCCCCTAAAAAAACATGCCTGGAAAACTTGGTGAAGTTTATCACGACCCCAAGCACCCTGCCTCCTACAGCTCAGCCTGGAAACTCTGGCAAGCCACAAGTGAAAAAAAAGAAAAAGTAGATGATTATCTTCAGGGGGAAGATGCTTATACACTGCATAAACCTTATAGACGTAACTTCCCTCGGAATGTGACGTATGCTGATAACATTGATGAGTCTTGGCAAAGTGATTTGACAGACTTGACGTCCCTTAAACAGGATAACAGAGGATACACATTTATCTTGTGTGTTATAGATGTATTTTCCAAGTATGCTTGGACCATTCCCCTGAAAGACAAATCGGGTCCATCTGTAGCTAGGGGATTTGAGACTTTGTTCCAAAGTACATCGAGACGGCCCGTCCGCTTGTTTACAGACAAGGGAACGGAATACATTAATAAACACGTCCAGCAGTTACTGAAAACAAATAATGTCAAATACATCCACACTCACAACCCTGACATAAAATGCTCCATTGTAGAACGTTGGCAGAAAACAATCAAATCAAAGTTGTATAGGTACTTTACCGCAACTGAAAATTATTGTTACATCGATGGTGCACTGGACAAAATAGTGGATGCTTACAATCACACTTAACACAGGTCCATAAAAATGAGACCCGTGGATGTGACAGAAGACAAAGTTTTGGAGGTATATAATAACCTGTATCATGGCATGAAACTCACAAGCAAAAAGACTAAGTTCAGAGTAGGTGATTATGTCCGAATCAGCCGAGAAAAAAAGACCTTCGAAAAAGGCTACACATGGAACTGGTCGGAAGAAATATTTAAGGTCATTCAGGTCATTCCTCATGCGATGCCGGTGTACCGGTTGGAGGATCTCGATCAGGATCCAATTCAGGGCACTTTTTATGACATGGAACTTCAGAAGGTCAAGAAGCCCGAGGTCTTCAAAATCGCATATATAAAGAGGTCCAAGGGAAAAGGGGCAGTCAGCAACATCTCGTCCACTGGAGAGGTTATCCTGAAAAAAGTCAGTCCTGGATTTTAGATTCAGATCTTGTTAAGACCTAGAAAAATGGATTTTTACGCTTTCCTCCCTAGCAATGCTAGTCCCCTGGTTTATCCCCAAAACAAAACATCCCATTTTCAAATCGAGCTGTCCAAGCGCATGGAACTTCATGGCCAGTGGCAGGCAGCTCTGATTGAAATACACTACCCCAACACAATAGCTCAGGTCATTGAAGGGGAGAATGAAATTACTCTCACCAAAGACGGAATAGTTGACACAGTGTCCGTAAAGTCGGGTTGCTACCCCACAAAAGAGGATTTTATGGCTGCTGTGACTGTGGCATTGATTGTTTTAACCAATAATGTCAATTCAGAGCCCCCTCTGGCTGAAACAACAGATCGAAGGGTTGTATTTCGACCCTTCCCTGATGCCACTGAAAATACAAAAGTGCATTTTTCTCCACGACTGGCACTTCAGCTCGGTCTGGAAAACCCTGGACCCTACCCTGCAAACGAGAAAATATTTGCTGTAAAACCCATTGAGCTCAATTTGGGCATCCCCCCACAACTTTTTATTTACATGGATATTCTGGCAGACCAGATTATCGGAACACCCGGGCCCCTATACTTCGCACAGTACCTGTCGATGTCAATGCTCGCTATGGTAGCATGTCTATTTTCCACTGTGAGCACCCCATTTATTTTGATTTGAACACGCGGTCTTTTGACACGGTCCAAATAGATATAAGGGACCACGCGGGACGATACGTGCCATTCCAATTCGGAACGTCAACGTTGCTGGTTCACTTTAAACAGCTCTCGTAACCATGGCTCCACAAAATCACATTACACACTATTACCTTAATCAGGCCGGCGGAGGCTCCGGACATTTTTACGCGGGTAGTTCCTTCCAGAAGGGTTATGGCATTGGTTCCTGACTCGGTGGGCTTTTCCGTACCGTCCTTCCCATCCTCCGGAGCGGCGCGGTAGCCGTCGGTAAAGAAGCGGCGCGGGCAGGCAGTCACGTCCTAGCCGATGTCGCATCGGGTGAAAATTTGAAAGGCAGCGCTAAAAAACACTTGGAGGAGGCGGCAGTCAACCTGGCCAACAAAGCCAAGCGCAAAGCCGAAACGATGGCAGGCTCTGGAGCTATAAAAAGGCCACGTCGAGGACGCCCTCCTCATTCCGTCGCAAAGACTCGAAAGGGTAACACCTCTCACGACTTTCTCACCCACATTAAATAATCATGGCATTCATGCACACGGCCTCATCAGAGTGTCTCCGCTCTGAACTGGACCTCTGGATGGTCCCTCCAACACAAACAGCACTTGAATCCACCCACTGGGTGCCTTACAAACCACTCACAACACTCGATGCCTCCAACACCGTTGAATTTTCCATTCCTGGAGTGGGGCATGAATATCTAGACCCTGCACACACCCTTCTGTACATTAAAGCCAAAATTGTTAAGGCAGATGGCACGGACATTGTAGCAAATGATCATAATGATGCAGCCCCTATCAATTACCCCCTACACGCTCTCTGGAGCCAAGTCGATGTCAGCCTCAATCAAAAAGTCATCAGTCATTCAAGCATGACCTATGCTTACAGAGCCTACATTGAGTCCCTCATGAATTATGACGCCTCGGCTAAAAAGTCCCACATGACACAGCGTATGTGGTACGAGGACACCCCCAATCACTTCGATTCTCTCGATAATGCTGAAAATTTGGGTCTTGCATGGCGACGATCACGCACAGCAAACAGTCGTCAATTTGAATTAATGGGCCCCCTTCAAATTGATTTCTTTAATCAAGATCATTTCTTGCTGAACAATGTGGAAATGAGAATTAAACTCATTCGAAACCGAGATGCCTTTACTCTCATGTCTACTGCTGGTACAGAGCGCATCAAACTTCTCGACGCGACTCTTTACATTAGAAAAGTAGCCATTTCCCCGTCCATCATGCTGGCTCACGCCCAGGCCCTAGAAAAAGCTCCTGCAAAATACCCTGTCAACAGAGTGGACATCAAAACAGTCACCATTACTCAGGGACTCCGGGACAAAAATCTTGACAATCTCTTTATGAACCAACTGCCTCAAAGAATTATTATTGGCTTTGTTGATAACCGAGCCTTTAATGGCGATTATGGCCGAAATGGTTTCAATTTCCAACATTTCAATTTGAATTATCTCAGCCTCATGGTTGATGGTCACCCTGTCCCCTCCCAACCCCTTACCCCTGACTTTGTCAACGGACTTTACATGGAAAGCTACAACACCCTTTTCTGTGGAACAGGAATACACTGGAAAGACGAAGGAAACAATATCAGCTACTCCGATTACCCTGGAGGAAACACCCTGTTCTGTTTTGATTTGTCCCCTGATCTGTCGGCCAGTGAACCTCACTGGAATCTCCAGAAGCAAGGCACTCTTCGTCTTGAGTTGAAGTTTGCAGCACCCCTTGCTCAACCTATAAATTGCATTGTGTATGCCGAATTCCAAAATCTCATCGAGATTGACAAACATCGAAACGTTGTGGTCGATTACAACGTCTGAAATGGACGGACTTACACTAGACACGCTCATGAAAAAAGATAAACACGTTGCCCCCTTATTTGAAGGCGTCTTTGCCTCAGACACATTGCCACCCGTCTTCACAAACGCCCAGCCTTATTAATTGCCAACACAGACCCCATCACAAAACCGGGGCAGCACTGGGTTGCTTTTTACATTGGCAAAAATGGCGAAGGAGAGTACTGGGACTCCTACGGCATGCCTCCTCTCGTTCCAAACCACAAGAAATTCATAAACAGACTGTGTAAAAAATGGACATATAATCACACAAGCCTGCAGGCTATTGATTCAGAAGTGTGTGGCGAGTATTGCGTGCTGTTCTTGGTTCACAGAGCCCACGGCATCTCGCTACATCAATTTCTTAAAAAATGTTTTACTACGGATCCAGAAAAAAATGATCAGATTGTACGACGTCTTTTTAAACGGATGTTTGGTCATAAAAAACCTTGCATCCTACCCACAGACGCCAACGTACAACAAAGTAGTAAACGAAAAATTTAAATTTATTTTTAAAAAAATTTAAAAGAAAAAAAAATTTAAAAGAAAAAAATTTTAAAGAAAAAAAATAAAAGAAAAAAATTTAAAAGAAAAAAATTATAAAAAAAACAATTTAAAAGAGAAAAATTTAAAAGAAAAAATTTAAAAAAATTAAAAGAAAAAATTTAAAAGAAAAAAATTTAAAAGAAAAAATTTAAAAGAAAAAAATTTAAAAGAAAAAATTTAAAAGAAAAAATTTAAAAGAAAAAATTTAAAAGAAAAAATTTAAAAGAAAAAATTTAAAAGAAAAAATTTAAAAGAAAAAATTTCAAACAAAAAAATTTTTAAAAATAGAAAATTTAAATAATTCAAAAGAATAAAAATTAAACGAGAAATTTTTTATGGTGTGTGTGGTCAACCTGATTTTATTTTTCAATAATGAAAAGGCAAGTACAAACTTGCACCGCACAAAGCGTCCACAGCAGGTATAAAAGGCCCTCGCA
>CM060098.1:15999397-16132063 GCA_030522485.1 Stenchaetothrips biformis | reverse complement strand
AAGTGTTCGCAAGAGAGTACGACTTCTCAAGTAAAGATAATAGACTATGATCTGATTCAATTATGTATCGTTCAAAAAAGTGGATAAGCCAGGTGGTGGTATTTGTTTAGTATTATATGCATTAAGATCAATTCAGCCTCATGAGGAGATTCTATATGACTATGGAGAGAGGAGAAGTGCAGAAGTGCAGTAATAGTGCAGAATCCCTGGCTCAAGACCACCTGACAAATCTTTTTGTTCCATGTACCTTTCCTAATTAAACCTAATGCAAAAATGGTAAAAAGTTTCTACCCTATGTGATGAATTTTAGAGTGGATGTCCTCGAAGAACTCCTCAGCAAATGAATATTTTCTAATTTGGAAGAATAAACTACTTTATCTCAGGATGGTGTATTCATGTTCCAAGTATGAAAGTAACAAACAAATAACTTCAACTGTTAAATTAAGGGTAAAAACTGGATCTTCTTTAGGTGGAGCAAATTACAATTAAGCTTAGTCAGTTGTATTTTTAATGCTGCAGGAAAATAAACGTAAAGACAGATGAAATAAGGTTTATTCTTTTATACTAAATTACACAGCTATTTTCCCCCAACCTCTGCTAAGATTAACAGCGGACTGACAGGCCAACTTTGTGCCAACACCATAATCTCAAGATCTGAAGAAAATGCCCAATTGACATTTAAGATAAAAATATAGATACAAAGCAACAAATTAATTTAGCCAAAGTGAAAAAGATAGACGGTTAACATCAAATGTCTTTCTTTGAAAATCAATCATGAAAGTAATAAAAAAAGCCACCTGTTATTCAAGTTTTCCAAAGGAAATCAATATTGTGATTCACAGCTATTCATTATTTTAGTAAAACAGGTCACACTACCCTGAGCTATTGTGGAGCACCTTATCATAAGAACTAGACCTTGACAACAGAGAGACCCACTGCTTGACAGCTGCACACAAAGTTTATTTGGCCCCGACCCAGTTACTCAGAGGGGTGTGCCATGAAATCTTGGGAGGATGGGCGATAACTAATGAAGCTAAGCTCCTGCAATGATAAAAAATACAAGGAGTGGAAAATCAAAACAATAACACAGTTTTAAACGAATGGTGTTGAGAAAACCTACTTGGCATTCAGGTTATGATGTCAAAGTCAGTGATCGAAAGCTTGAGCTTGAGACTGGTCTCTTTCTTCGAGGAAGTACGAATACCATTGCGGCCAACAAGCAGAGAAGACTACGTGTGAAGAATTCGGTCATAGCATTCAGCACCAGCGCACTTTCCTGCAACACAAATCGAGCCCTCATACACACGGACAATTTTGCAAACCTTAAAAGGGTTTTGGTTCATGATCAAGGCTGTTGTGAAAAAGCCTTGAAGAGACAATCTACTATCACGCCAATTGAGAAAGAATTCATAATTCACTTCTTCACTCTCCAGACTAAATCAAAACCTCATTATGGTTCTTTCTCAAAACATACCTTTAAAAATTGCACCTCCGAGACAGGGAGGTGGCTGGCCCCAGAAGTCCGGGCTGATTCGTCTGCGAATTCCCCCATAGATAATGAACCTACAAAAGACAGAAAGCAGCTGACATGAACAGTGGAAATGAGGTCTGAGAACAAGCTTCAAACAAAAGCAAAGTCACAAACAGCAAAAAGGCAAAAGTGACAGGTCTAAATGTGCATATGTCAAAGAAGGGAAGGCGTTTGAGAATAAGTACTGCTGGTGATCGTTTTTGCCGCTCTAGCCGTGTACCCAATAAATCACCAAAGCGGCCACAAACCCCCCCATACACCGCAACGGAAGAAGATCTGTGCACTACATTCGCGTGCACCGCCCCCCAACACCCCACTCACGATACGGACTATACTATAAAGTCATGCGACACCTATAAGCTACACTAGGCCGAAAAGCAGCGGATAACTGTCAACAACAACACCTACATCATTACCGAATATTGTGCCGTTTAGTCCTTCTCCTTGGTCAATGAATACGTCAAAAGGAATGAGAGCCCAAGACAGCAGGAAAGGCGCAAACACACGTCGTCAGTAACGACAACAAACCAAGGCCGGCCCTGCTCGATCCTGGCGAGGCCCCGGTATGGACTCCGAACACACCCCAGCCACAACTGAAGTTTAGCCAGGCTCCACCAGGGTGCAGCACCTCTATCTACATCCCCGCCAAGTTTCAAACTCTACCCCCCGAAAGCAACCGCTAGGCAGAGTTTACACATCATCTCCATAAAGGAAAAGTTGGTCAATCACGCAAAGAGATGTTATTTAGTGAGCTGCAGTGGAAACCGATGTTTCTTGTACTCAAACTGTCTCTTTAAGGGTATTTCCAAAATTATATTCAGAAACCTTAAGCAGTTTAATTTGCCGAAGTTCGTTTGTTTCTCCGAGTATTGAGCACAGGCCACCTACTTGAGGCTTATGCTGCAACCAAATGACAGAATGAAAAAGAAAACGTCATTAGGACAGCAAGAACAATAGAGGAGGCCTAGACAGCAGAAACGCGCAACACACGCCGTCACTGACAACAACAAACCGAGTCCGGCCCTGCTCGGCCCTGGTTTGGACTCCGACCACACACGAAACACACCCCAGCCAGCAGCCAGGTGCCGCGAAGGGGGAGGGGGAGGGGGTGGTTTGAGACAGCCCTACCTGCGGCTTCTGCTGGGTGTTGGTAAACTTTTGTAACTTATTTAATGTTAAAATTCTACATAACACTTTTCACTGAATGTAGTGTCTCGTAATTTAACCTGGTACCCGACTGAAGTTTTTTTTTTCTTGATATCAAGGATAGCACTCAATTTTAACTGACTTTTAAACCATACAATAGTCAACAGCAGAGGTTGTATTCTTTTTCAGTTTTTTTTCTGGTTTTTATTGTAAAATGAGAAGAGTTAGGCTGAAAAGCGTCAAGGGTTCTTTGTAAAAAGTGTTCGCAAGAGAGTACGACTTCTCAAGTAAAGATAATAGACTAAGATCTGATTCAATTATGTATCGTTCAAAAAAGTGGATAAGCCAGGTGGTGGTATTTTGTTTAGTATTATATGCATTAAGATCAATTCAGCCTCATGAGGAGATTCTATATGACTATGGAGAGAGGAGAAGTGCAGAAGTGCAGTAATAGTGCAGAATCCCTGGCTCAAGACCACCTGACAAATCTTTTTGTTCCATGTACCTTTCCTAATTAAACCTAATGCAAAAATGGTAAAAAGTTTCTACCCTATGTGATGAATTTTAGAGTGGATGTCCTCGAAGAACTCCTCAGCAAATGAATATTTTCTAATTTGGAAGAATAAACTACTTTATCTCAGGATGGTGTATTCATGTTCCAAGTATGAAAGTAACAAACAAATAACTTCAACTGTTAAATTAAGGGTAAAAACTGGATCTTCTTTAGGTGGAGCAAATTACAATTAAGCTTAGTCAGTTGTATTTTTAATGCTGCAGGAAAATAAACGTAAAGACAGATGAAATAAGGTTTATTCTTTTATACTAAATTACACAGCTATTTTCCCCCAACCTCTGCTAAGATTAACAGCGGACTGACAGGCCAACTTTGTGCCAACACCATAATCTCAAGATCTGAAGAAAATGCCCAATTGACATTTAAGATAAAAATATAGATACAAAGCAACAAATTAAATTTAGCCAAAGTGAAAAAGATAGACGGTTAACATCAAATGTCTTTCTTTGAAAATCAATCATGAAAGTAATAAAAAAAGCCACCTGTTATTCAAGTTTTCCAAAGGAAATCAATATTGTGATTCACAGCTATTCATTATTTTAGTAAAACAGGTCACACTACCCTGAGCTATTGTGGAGCACCTTATCATAAGAACTAGACCTTGACAACAGAGAGACCCACTGCTTGACAGCTGCACACAAAGTTTATTTGGCCCCGACCCAGTTACTCAGAGGGGTGTGCCATGAAATCTTGGGAGGATGGGCGATAAACTAATGAAGCTAAGCTCCTGCAATGATAAAAAATACAAGGAGTGGAAAATCAAAAACAATAACACAGTATTTAAACGAATGGTGTTGTGAAAAACCTACTTGGCATTCAGGTTTATGATGTCAAAGTCAGTGATCGAAAGCTTGAGCTTGAGACTGGTCTCTTTCTTCGAGGAATGTACGAATACCATTGCGGCCAACAAGCAGAGAAGACTACGTGTGAAGAATTCGGTCATAGCATTCAGCACCAGCGCACTTTCCTGCAACACAAATCGAGCCCTCATACACACGGACAATTTTGCAAACCTTAAAAGAGGTTTTGGTTTCATGATCAAGGCTGTTGTGAAAAAGCCTTGAAGAGACAATCTACTATCACGCCAATTGAGAAAGAATTCATAATTCACTTCTTCACTCTCCAGACTAAATCAAACCTCATAATGGTTCTTTCTCAAAACATACCTTTAAAAATTGCACCTCCGAGACAGGGAGTTGGCTGCCCAGAAGTCGGGCTGTCGTCTGCGATTCCACCATAGATAATGAACCTACAAAAGACAGAAAGCAGCTGAAATGAACAGTTGAAAATGAGGTCTGAGAACAAGCTTCAAACAAAAGCAAAGTCACAAACAGCAAAAAGGCAAAGTGACAGGTCTAAATGTGCAAGTCAAAGAAGGGATGGCGTTGAGAATAAGTAAGGCTGGTGATCGTTTTGAACGAGCAGTGCGGGTACATTTTATTATAATTTGAGGCATAATTAACAAAATACTCAGAATCGGACGGATGTCGGTGCAATTATTTCGAGTGCTAAGCAAAACATAACCAATAAAGTAGGACTTTCTTTAAGCTCTGGCGAATCTTTTGCTAAAATAGGCAGAAAAGCAGCGGGTAAATGTCAACATATTATAATATGATTACCGTTTTTGAGCCGTTTGCCTTCTCCTTGGTCAATGAATACGTCAAAAGGAATGAGAGCCCAAGACAGCAGAAAGGCGCAACACACGTCGTCAGTAACGACAACAAACCAAGGCCGGCCCTGCTCGATCCTGGCGGCGGCCCCGGTTTGGACTCCGAACACACCCCAGCCACAACTGAAGTTTAGCCAGGCTCCACCAGGGTGCAGCACCTCTATCTACATCCCCGCCAAGTTTCAAACTCTACCCCCCGAAAGCAACCGCTAGGCAGAGTTTACACATCATCTCCATAAAGGAAAAGTGGTCAATCACGCAAAGAGATGTTATTTAGTGAGCTGCAGTGGAAACCGATGTTTCTTGTACTCAAACTGTCTCTTTAAGGGTATTTCCAAAATTATATTCAGAAACCTTAAGCAGTTATTTTTGCCGAAGTTCGTTTGTTTCTCCGAGTATTGAGCACAGGCCACCTACTTGAGGCTTATGCTGCAACCAAATGACAGAATGAAAAAGAAAACGTCATTAGGACAGCAAGAACAATAGAGGAGCCTAGACAGCAGAAACGCGCAACACACGCCGTCGCTGACAACAACAAACCAGGGCCGGCCCTGCTCGATCCTGGCGGCGGCCCTGGTTTGGACTCCGAACACACCCCAGCCACAACTGAAGTTTAGCCAGGCTCCACCAGGGTGCAGCACCTCTATCTACATCCCCGCCAAGTTTTAAACTCTTTCACAATCACGTCATGGCAAAGAAGAGAGAAAGCAAACGTTTAAACGAAAAACAAGGCATACCTTCTTAAGTGGAAAACAAGTAGTGCAACAGCAAGAATAAAATGGGTTGATATTTTGAGAAAGTGGCGAAGTAAGACTCACTTTCACGATGAGGCCATGGGAAGAAGTGATATACTATCAGCAGGGCTCGTTGCACATGGAGACACCATGATTTTCTTCGTTTCGGATGTCACATTTGGTTTTTGTTCATAAAATCCCTTCGCTACAGACTCAAGACATTAGGGGGGATGATAAATGTTGAATTATTTTCACATTTTACGCCCGTTTTGCGGAATCGACAGGCACTTTTGAATTCCACGTAGCCATTTTTGCCAATAAACCTTCGAGTTGACGGTCCGTTTTCGTTTTAAAATCCACAAAAATCTTTAATCGTAGATCATTTGAACCAGTTTATCTCGGTCTACCAAATTTCAGCATCCTAGCTCAAAACACATAGAATCAGTGCCGCGCTCAAAAAAGGGGCCGCTAATTTTGAGCGGCAGTGTAGTTTGAACAGATATGAATCCGAGTCAATGAAGAGTCTCCTCCGGACCCGACATGACGCTCATTCACCTGCGTCGGCCCCGGAATACCACACCTGTAACTCCGGACCCGACACGACTACTACTGTGCGATGCCCCGGCTTGACTCGTTGTACCCGCATAAGTGTGTGTGTGTGTGTGTCAGCACTTCTACTCCTGAACGGCTCAGCCGATCTGTCTGAGACTTTGAAGGGTTATTAGGTATGTCCTTGGCTCGCTACACAAAAATTTTCAGCTTTCTATCTCATTCCATTCAGTCGTACTAACGTAAAAACACCAAAAAAATGGCAGAAAAATTGACTTTTTTAGTGATTTTATATCATTCCAAACGAACAACTCTGTCGATCTGACTGATATTTTGCAGGATTGTAAGGTATATCCTTGGATCACCACACGCTGAAATTCAGCCCTCTATCTCAAATTATTCAGTCGTACCAACGAAAAAACACGAAACAACGGCAGAAAAAGTGCAACTTTTCAGTGACGTTATTATTTTAGAGACATTTTTACAAGGTTTCGTATGTTTTTGAAGGTGCTAATGGACGAAAATGAAATCAATTTGGACCCCTGACCAAAGTTTTAACTGCGAATCGGCAACCTCGACCCGAATTTACGAACATAATCAACTTCGCCCCTAATCTTGAAGAAAGGGGGTCGGCCGACTTAAAAAAAACTATTGCAGATTTCGATAGGTCCCGGCAAGAACTTTTCAAAGAGAGGTCGGAAGGGGGGTCTAGGAGCCCGACTTCATTAGTTGGCCGAGTCAGGATTCTTGAAAAAAGGCGATCGACCGACTAAAAAATTTTATTGCAGATTTCGATAAGTCTCGGCAAGACCTTTTCAAACAGGGGTCGGAAGGGGGGGTCTTTGAGCCTGCCTTCATGTATTGTGAAAATTGGTGCAACGGCCATGTTTTGCACATTAACTGTGGCACAGTGGGAACACAAGACCGGGCCTCAGTCCTGGTGTTACATCAATAAGTTTGCGCTTTACCTCCACGGGGTATGAGGTGCGAGGACCGAAGGCCCGAGAGATGGCCTCCGATTGGGCCAAGCCAGGTCTGGTGCGAGGGCCGAAGAAGGCCCGAGAAGAATCCGCCGGCAGGCCAAGCTGGTATCGGCCCCTGTCGAACTGAATTACCTGCGGGGCGAAGCGGAGCTGCCTACTCGGTTCGACGGAATGGCGAGCCCCAGCTTGTTTTACTTCGACCATTCATCACGTAGCGCACTACTTATTGCCTCAATGATCTCTTAAAACAGCTTGCCGAAGGCAAGGATTAAGCGCCGCAGGCCAAGGTAGGTGAAACGCCAGGCGTGGATTGTCGAAACTGGCGCAGCATCGCAAAGCCTGTTACGACAAGACACGCACTGAAAAACCAAACGTTTGTCTAGGCCACACCAACTGATGCGGTCAAATGAGTGCAATTTTGACTGCATCAGTTGGTGTGGTCTTGACCACGTTTGGTGTGGTCATTGCATTAAAAGAGCACTCCAAAACGTGGTCTAGACCACACCAGAGCACTCCAAACGTGGTCTAGACCACACCAACTGATGCGGTCAAAATGGCACTCATAAGACCGCACCAGTGGTGTGGTCTAGACAACGTTTGGTTTTACAGTGCGGTCTGGCGTAAGTCTACCTTGTAACAGTGTCTTTTCTTTGTTTGATTTAAGCTATTTACGCCATAATATTTATTTTTTATAACTTGTGTGATTTCCTCAAAGTCACCAAACCTCAAATCCACAGCGACGCAAGCGGGCCCGTGTAATCTTCCTGCTTCTCATGTGAGAAGGCCCGGCCCGTCAGGGGGGCCCGCAACCCATATCCTGAGGGGGGGCCCGGGTGGGGATCCAACAATCCCCACCCGGGCCAGTCCGTCCCTGGAAAACAGAAGGCTCTGGAAAGGAGCGGTGGACGCGTCATCCTGCGAATAGCGGGTTTAGAGGCCGCAGTCCCTCCGCAGGCACCCCACCAGCGCGCGAGACTCGTCCGTGAACATGTCCACGCTGAGGACACGCACGCCGGGCAGCAACGGGCCTAGGGCTTCGCCGGCCAGGCTGGCGATTGGACCGTCATGGTCTCTCCCCCACCGCAGCACCAGGGTGTCCAGGCCCTGCAGCAGCAGCGGCGCCACGCGTAGCAGCTCCTGCAGCACCAGCCGCTCGTCCCCAGACCACACCGTCAGCTGCGACAGTGGCAAAACTCACGTGTTACCACTCCAGAACCCAAGTGTGTGCCTGGTAGGCTCATCCTGGCGTCGTCATGCCGGGAGGTTGACTCCGGGAACAGTCAACCAGACACTTGAGTTTCCAGAGTATGCCAGGGACGGACTGGCCCGGGTGGGGATTGTTGGATCCCCACCCGGGCCCCCCCTTAGGATATGGGTTGCGGGATATGCGTTGCTGCCCCGCTTACAACAATGCCTACAGGGACAACCCCTAAAGTGAACAATCCCGGCTTCACGATCTTCTAAATCACGGGGGAAACGAAACAAACGAATTCCACGGGGAGGGATAGAAGATGGATCTACGTAGTCATCGGAAAGAAAAAAGGGGTCCAAGTCATTGCCCAGCGCAAATTCTTCAGCTGCCGCAGCGGCAGCAGCAGCAACTTCGGCCTGCTCCGCGCGATAAGCGTCGCGAGCCGCACGTGCAACCTCCACCTACAGGACAGGGTTAGTTAAACGGAGATAGTAACAAAGGATAGTAACAGGGATAGTAACGTGAATGTACCTCAGACAAAGGAATATCCACTAGAGGGAGAGGGTCCATTTGGGACAAGGGTTGCCCAGTGGCGGGTCCAGACCCAGGGCCACGCCACAAAAACTCTGTTTCAAATGAAGGTTCATCCACCTCAACATCTACCCCCAGGACCATCACATCAGGCTCGGGTAGAGGAACCTCGAAGCCGTACACGAAATCCCCAGGAACTAGGTCCAACGCGGGAAGGGGATGCCCGGGGGGCATGACATGGAACAGCACTTCAGGCTGGAAAAGCCCACCAGGAAAAGGGGGGCCCAGGAGTTCCTCCTAAAGGAGGATAAGAAAAGTTACGTCGCAAACCACCCCAATTAAGACAGGAAGGATAAGTCACACACGACTTACAAATACAGGGACTGAGCAGCCCAAACAGGAAAAAACGGGCCAGGTCTGGGCTAGTGCAACTGCGTCCCACTCCTGGACTTCAAAAATTCCAGACGGGGGCCAAGGAACGGCGATAGGTAGGAGCAAGTCGTTGATGGAATGGGCAAAATGACACCCAACACATAACTAAGGGAATATAAAGGAACATGCAAACTAAAACCCGGTAGACTACCATCCAGGACAGACAAAAGGAAGAAAACATGCGGGTCAAACCAAACCGAAACGTGAACAAATAAACAAGACCCAAAATACTCACGTAACCATCGTGCCCTTCCGGTGCAAAGGTCGCACAAAAACAACGGGCGGAATACGCCTCAAAGCGTAGGGTCATCAAGACAGGCTGCATCACAGCCACAGCCATCGCGACGGTAGAACCGATGTACACTTTCGAGACGTCCTTGCAAGCCGAGCTCTGCACACCGAATGACGCCAACGCCGCCGAGCCGGGGGACGCCAGGCCAACAACGCGGCCCGGCTTACCAATCAAAGCGCACGGAGACAACACACGACCCGAGCGGCCAATCATAGACCAGAGCAACGGCACGGACTGGAGCGCGAGGACGCCGGAGACGCCGGCCAGCGCGTCAACAACGTCAACAACCACACCGCGGCTAGCAACCGGCCGGTGGCAGCGGACAGCGCAACGCAAGTTCTCGCCGCGACCCTAACGCCCCACGCAACAGCGGCAGAACACGGTACTGCGTCGCGCTAAGAACCGGCGCAAGGGGTATCGCCAGGCGCGAAGCGCGCGCCAATTCAAACGAGTGTAGTCTACAAACACTCTAGCCGCTTGGAATAAACGTTACAAACAATGCATGTCACAAAACCGAATGTATAAACACAAGTGAAGAAGTAAAATAATTGTCAGATGCACCGCATTCATTCATTCAGAAGGAAGTGGGAGACTCAATTCAAAACAGCAAATTAACAAGTCTAATCCACAGGCCACGGTCGACTCAGCTCGAAACAAACGAGTCAAAATGATGCTCATCATGTTCGCCATCACCTTCTTGGCCGTCATCGCCGCACTTTTAGTGCACTACTTCATGAAACGGCGACGCCAATTCGCACCAATCATCTACCTGGAGGGCAACATAGCCGCCGGAAAATCAACCTTGGCAGCCAACCTGAAGAAGCTAGAACTCTTCCCAGTACTGGACGAGCCTGTCAAAGACTGGCAAGAAGTTGAAGGATTCAACTTGCTACAGTAACTCTACGCGGATCGAAATACTTGGAGCTACCCTTTCCAAGTCTTAGCACTAGCTACATTGGGACGCCGCCAGACTCACATGCTGGCTAATCACCCGGAAAGACTAACTGTCCTGGAACGTTCACCTCAATGCTCACTGAGAGTGTTCGCACAAGCGTTAGCTGAAATGAATGCCATCAGCCAACAGCACATGGCTATACTACGGATCTTACGCGACGCTGTCGCCCCGCCAACTCACAGACCGATCCACTACATCTATGTACGCACACCTCGGGCTGTAGCGTACCAACGTTTAAACCGTAGAAATCGCACTGAAGAAGCAGGTGTCACTGTTGAGTACCTCAGCCTACTGCATGAGTTAACTGACACCTGGCTGTTGCGAGAGGAGACCAATCCAGTTCATGTCTTGGATGGAACGCTCACCCCTGAGCAATTACTGGCAGCCGCCCTGGACATTATCCAAAACCTGAAGGATGACGTCACACCTGTCCAGGAGTCCCCGTCTACACGCGAGGAGTAATTCCATGAGTTAAGTATTTGCACTAACAAACAGTTAGTTAAGTTTCTTAGATTTCAAGGTGCCTTTAGAACAGGATTAGCTAGATAGTTAGGATGGCATCAGGCAAACCAACCAAACAGAGTAGGGGTTGGATATCTAAAGCGCAAAACTGTGTAGAGTGTTTTCTGTTTGTTTCAGTTGGAGTCTCGTCAAAACTAACTTAAACTTTGGTTGGCCTACAGGAGGAATACTCGACTTCATGCGGTGTTGCAATTCGTGACGACGACTGTAACATCCGCCTGGGGCAGACAAAGTCCACCTGGCATGACAGCATGCTGCGGGTCATACCACCCTTTATTTTTCTTTTTTTAACAACAAGTGGAACCGTGGGCTTAGGACTGGACACCCTAATGCCTGGCACCGTACGGTGTAATGGGGAAGCGCACCTTTGTAGCATCATTCACCACAACGTTCGGCAAACTACCAGACAAGAAACTCGAGACAACGCAAGAAAAGTCAAGAAAAACAAGAAATTATTGAGAAATCGGACATTTAATCGATATCATGAAAATTGCAAAATTCAAGTGAGAGAGAGTGGGAGGAAAGAAATTCAGTTCCTTCAAAAGAGAGGAAGAGAACAAAGTTAAAAATTCAATTCATTAGAGATCAATGGTACTAAATTCAAAAAATTGAGACGAGTCAAGTTCAAAACGATTGGAAGAAAATTTTAAGAAACTTCGTTTCTTTTGTTCAGGAGGGAGTGGTGTTGTGAAATGAACTATAGAGAACATAACCATAGCACGGCTTACTAGCAGTCATTCCCTATGTTTCGCAACCACTGCCCTACGGATCCTGGCCAGGACCTCTAACCCCTTCCTTTCGTTCCTCTCCTTAATACCCTAGCCACACAATACCATTGGCCATGCACCCCCACTCTCTACTATTATTCTTCCTGATGTTCTTCTACTCCTGTAATATAAGCGCGCGCAGCCAAGCAGCCGCTACCATTCTGTACACGGTCAACCCCTTGATAATACAGAAGCCTTCCGTCTCTCTGAGACCTCGACTACTCCTTCTCCTCAAAGTCCCTTTACACGTTGCACACTATAACAACAGACAAAGAGAGATAAAACAGGAGAGACATGGTACAAAGACAATAAGACCATTTAATACAATTTAATATATTTAATTGAATTTTGCCATGAAAATGATTTTTTTGGTAAATAGGGGGTAAGCTCTAGTAGGGGTATGGAGATGGCCTCAGACAATACACGCACACCTGATCCAAATTATTTCCCTATTCATTGCTAAAAATGACATTATTTGTGCAGTATGCGAAATTATTTCGATTTTGAACAAATTATTGTAAATTAATTCCAATTATTTCAAATTATTTTGTATAATTTGTAATAATTGTGAACGAAGATCTTGCTCTGTGGCAAAGGCTGAGGTTGGGCCAGCTTAGGTGGATTTGGGTCGTGTCGAGCTCGATGAATAATTAAGTCAAAAGCGTGAGACTTTATCAGCTAATTGACACCAGGTTTTTTTCTTGGTATGAGAAATTAATTGATGAGCCCTACACTACAACATTTACTGTGTACTTAGTACACATCTCTAGGAGTGTACTTAGGAGTGTACCAACAAGTACACATCCATAGGTGTGTGATAGTGATAGACAAGTATGCATTGGATCCAGTTGATGAGATGATAGTGCGCTCTCTCAAGTGTTTTTGCTCAAGAACACTCCCTATAGATGTGTACTTGTCGATCACACTCGTAGATGTGTTCCTTTCAAGAACACTCCTATAGATTTGTACTAAGTACACATTAGATCTCGTAATGTACGCCACAAACTTCTCTCGTAAATAGGAAAGCATGAGTGTGTCTGCCCTTCTCAACGAAACACATTCTCAAACAGTGTGTAACAGACACCGAAAACTTTGTTGCCTTAGGTTTTCTTCTTCTGGAAACAAGTGATCTAGTCCTTTTTTCCCTCCACGGGCCAACAATGGAAAAGGCTGTTGACTAATGCATAGTTCCAGAAATATTGAGTTCTTATCCGTTTACAGAAAAGTTTTGTGGCTGTGGAGTCCGCGAGCAGAAGACAGATGCTTTGGCGGCATAACTTTTCTTTCCTTCAAACGAAGCCTCGTGTCGATGGCCACATTTTGGCGACAATATTTTACATCTAGCTTCACACGACCCAAACCCTCCTACGCTGGCCCCAGCTTGACCGTCGCCACAGAGCGTGATCGTCGTTCTCAATAATTCCAGATTTAAAAGAATAATTTTTAATAATTGGAAAAAATTTACAATAATTGGTAATAAATCGAAATAATTTTGCACAATCCACAATAAATGTCAATTAATGCAATGTATTGGAGAATAATTTGGATCAGGTGTGCGTGTATTGTTTGAGCCATCCCCGGGGTATGTTCTAGACATTCCCCGTTAAATAATTATTTTTGTTTTGCCGTAAAACCTCAATTTTTTCCCAAAACGAAAACATTTCTTGACGTTTCAGAACTTTTACGGACACTCTGGTCAAAATCAATTTATTCACCAAAAACAAAATTTCGTAACGTTTCAAACTGTTTGAAAACTTTTAGGACAGAAACTTTGCTTCATCATTGTAAATCTTAAAACAAAACCAAATATTTTTTTTAAGTTTAGCATGTGTACTTTGCGAATTTATGATCAAAATTGTGTTCTCCAATGTGTTTTTGGATTGAAAACAGTTTAGAGGGCCAAAACACAACCAGTGTCCAAAACCGAAAATTTTGACATTCCTGGACGTTGCCGATGACTTTTTGGTCAAAATAATGTTTCTAAATTTTACTCGAGGTGAATTAAATTTTATGGCCCAAAAATTTTTTGCTCCAATGCTCAAAATTTCACTTTTCTGGACGTTTTAGAAAATTTTAAGTCTTTTTGGTCAAAATTATTTTTTTTTTAGTTTATGCTTGGTTTTTTTGTTTTTTTAATCGAACCAATTTTAAAGGGTGTTGTAATATATCTCAGCAGGAACTTTTATGCGGAAAATTAATCTCTTTTATAGTACAAAAGATTCCCAAAATTTGGTCAACATCTGGATGTAACACCTGGGACACTTCCCTTGTTATGGTACAGTAAATTCCGTTCCTTGAGGTACAGTGTCTGATGTACCCCTGAGTACGGTAAACACCTTCTTTCGATGTACAGTGAAGAGTGGCATTAAGATTACTATTTCAAACAAGGGCCGTTCACCCACACACTTATTTTCAGCGCAAGAGGTGATTCCCAGGACGGACGCTGGACATCGCGGGAAATTTCCAGGGCCGTCCTGGGAATCACTTAATTTTCTTAGGACGGGCCCTGGGTCTTCTGGAGTGGAGATGAATTCCAGGGCCGTCCTGGGATAATGCCGCCTTTCCCAGGAACGGCACTGGAAATTTTACCGTCCGCACGTCATGCAAGAGTGGCAAACACCTCAGAGAGCAAAGTATTACTCCGGGACCAACGGCGGCGAGGCAAGGTGGGCAGCTCACCGTCAAGTCCGTTGACAACGCGTCGAGGCTGTTGGATTAATTAACACTAAAGGCCTCATAACGGGGAATCCGTGCTGGAACTGCGCACCTGGCCCACCCTCAGACGCAGCCTTTCACTCATGTACGCACTTTGTCCTTTCGCGTACGCACCTGGCTGATATAAATATAAACTTAAATGATATTGACTGTGATACTTTAGTAAACAAAAATGATACAATGCTCTCTGATCATGGATTCATACGGTGCATCTTTAACAATACAAGGGAGGAATGGAAAAGGGATGTCACAAAATCATGCATAGACCACATATATGTTAGAGGCCATGGTGATATTCATAGTGCGGTGGTGGAGACAAAGGTATCTGATCACTATGCTGTGTGCGTCAACCTTCATAATCTCAGGAAAATAAATAATAGCAAAAAAGAGCATAACTCGAATGGGATATATTATAATCAGAAAAAGATAGAGGAAAACATAAAAAAGTTTATAAATTCTGAAGAGATGAAAGGAAAAACTGTTGATGATCTCTATGGGCATTTACAGGATACCCTTTACCCTAAATGTAGTACCAAGGTAAACAAAATAGTTACCAGGTCACGAAATATGATAGAAATTAAACCCTGGATGACCAAGAAGTTGCATGAACTGATCCTAGAGAGAGACAGATTGTTTAAATTGTCAAGAAATAACAAGAATAACACTGTGTACAGGGATGGTTATAAGTCATTCAGAAACCATGTAAATAGGCAGATACAGAAAACAATATCTCAATACTACTTGAAATGTTTTGAAGAGTCAAAAGGGAGTGTCAGGAAAACCTGGAATTTAATTAATGGTGTGATTGGCAAAAAGAAAGTCTCAGTTGATGATACAATAGAGAAACACTTAAGTAAAACATACTCTGATACAGAAATTGTGGAACGATTTGCTGACACATTTGTTAATGATGTCAATAATGTAAGTCATGAGTGTGATATAAAACTCTGTACCAATCGAGGGGAAAGTTTGACATCAAGAAGCTTTTTTATGCCCCCAGCCAGTCTGAGTGACGTAGAACGTATCCTGAACTATGAAAGAAAATGTCTCTCCTGGTTATGACAATTAAAAACCAAGACATGTGAAACTTTTTTTTGAAAGACATACACAAGTATTAAAGGTATAGTAAATAAATCTATCCTAGAGGGGAAAGTTCCTACTGTTCTTAAAACCTCGATCTGTCGACCCATCTACAAATATGGTTCACACCTGCCTTTTTAACAACTACAGACCTGTATGTGCGCAGTCTTTTTGCAGTAAAATGATAGAGTCTTTTGTTGCTGAAAATGTTATGAAGTATGCTTTGAAAAATAACTTTATTAGTAAATCTCAGTATGCTTACCAGAAGAAAAAAGGAACTGAAATGGCTCTTGAAGATTTTTCATCATCTGTAAACTTTGAACTTGTTTTGTGCCTCTTTATATTCAAAGGCATTTGATACAATAAACCATGTGATCTTGCTGAATACACTAGAAAAAACAGGAATTAGAGGAATAACTCTGGAGTGGTTTAGAAGCTACTTGGAGGATAGAAAAATGACTGTCAAATATAAAAATGTTTTCTCAACATTAAGAGACATAAAGCGGCAGGGTGGACATGAGCCCCATCCCGTTTGAGCCCCGATGACCTGAGCCCCGGCTAGAGCCCCGGTCGAGCCCGACTCGAGCCCCGTCCTGAGCCCGGACTGAGCCCCGACTGCCAGAGCCCCGACCTGAGCCCGGCTTGAGCCCCGCCCTGAGCCCGACTTGAGCCCCACGCCAAGAAAAGACGCAATTTGGCCCCAAAACAGGGAAAAAGAGGAAGTTATTTGGCGTGGGGCTCAAATGGGGCTTAGGTCGGGGCTCAGTTCGGGCTTTGGTCGGGGCTCTGGCTGTCGGGGCTCAGTCCGGGCTCAAGCTGGGGCTCGAGTCGGGCTCGACCGGGGCTCCAGCCGGGGCTCAGGTCATCGGGGCTCAAACGGGACGGGGCTCATGTCCACCCTGCCCATAAAGCATGGAGTGCCTCAGGGGAGCGTTTTAGGGCCACTACTATTTATCCTCATTCTCAATGACATTGTTAAGATCTGTAAGTACAGTAAAATCTATATATATGCTGATGATATTGTGTTAACTATCTCTCACTATGATCTGAGGGAATCCCTGAGAAGAATGCAACATGACGTCAATGAAATTTTAAAGTGGTCGCATGACAATTGTCTCATAATAAATGCTTCAAAATCTAAGATAATGCTTGTAAAAAGACCCAATTCTGTGATAAACTGTAAAGTAGTTGTTACCTCTCATAGCTATAATGGTCTACACAAAAAATTGATTTCAAAAAAGTGCAACTGTCCAAGCTTAGAGACAGTTCCCAGCTATCAATATCTGGGTGTGGTTGAGCTGGCGTGATCATATCGATCTCATCAACAAAAGATTGGAAAATATTACTGCAATTGTGTACAATATAAGACCCCTGGTACCTGTTGATGTTCTTCGAATGCTTTACATTGCCCTTGCTGAGTCACTTATACGCTATGGAATTGTTGCTTGGGGTTCTGCCTCAGATACTTATACCAACTCAATAAATGAAAGACAAATCATCTTAACTAAGAAGATTGCAGGATTAATAGTAGGAGCCAATTTACTGAAAATGCCTTTAAATATGTTGAATATAGCAATTTCCCATACCTGTACTGTACATATTCTCATAACACCTGAACCTGCCTACATCTGAATATGAATCTGTATATTGTGTTCTCCAAGTAAAACTGTCCTCTGTCTCCTCGTTCACTTGGTTCCCGACTCTGCTGGAGTGTGGTTGTATTTCCATTGCCTCTACTGGACAATATATCTGAACTTCATCAACTTGAACTAAGTATCCTTCTTAACGCTGAACGCCCTCACACAACCTGAAATCTCGACAGGTTATGGGCCCAGGATACTCTGCGATTTGACTTATCTCTGTTTCCAGTTTGTGTTTGTTTTCATTAAGCCGGCCGGCACCATGTGAGCGTGGTTGTTTGTGTGCACACTAGTTTTGGGTTTTGTATTTGTGAGAACGGACTGATCACCCGGTATATCTTTTTGTATGAATGTTGTGAGCAGCCCTTGTGGAATTAAAGTGCTCAGCCCAGTCGAGGAAACGTGTGAGCAGCCCTTTGGGAATTAAAGTGCTCAGCCTGACTGTGGTAAAATTTGTGTTGTGAGCAGCCCTTTCGGAATTAAAGTGCTCAGCCCGGTCAAGGTAACGTGTGAGCAGCCCTTTGGGAATTAAATTCCTCAGCCTGACCGTGGTCAAATCTGTAAACACGCAGCCCCTTGGGAATTAAAGTAGCGTGGCGTAGGCGGACGTGATAACCGACCACAGAGAGAGAGGTTAACTGAGACCTCACGTGGAGAGAGGTTAGGCTGACCTGTTGAATTTTGTGTTTGAGTTTCTGTTTGACTAGGTCGAACGATGGAGCGTGGTAGCTCTGTTCCTCAATTTGATGGTTCGAATTTCGATGACTGGAAGTTTTTGATGCAAACACTGACAAAAGTTTTCGTAATTTTACGACAAATTTGACCATGAATGCTTCTTAATTTTTACGGATGCTTCATAAAATACGTTCTATGAAACATTCATAAGAAAAGGATTTCGAATCCTTCGTAATTTTTGCGGAAAAATTGCCTGAAAGTGACCGAAAAGTACCCAAAATCTATGAGTTGTTAGTAAAATAACGAACCATTCATGGTTAAATTTTTCGTAAATTTACGATTTTACAATGGGAAAATACTGTTCAAGGATGGCTCATTTAAAAGACCTTATGAAACATTCATAAAATTACGAATGATTCGTAATATTATGAATAGCTCATAGAGAAAATTATGAATTATTCATAAAAGTAAGAATTATTCGGGTGTATCACAGTTGTTCCCCTGTCAACTCTTCCCCGTACTTCTTCCCGGACACTTCTTCCCCGTCTCTTCCCCGTCGTAATTAATTTCCTGCTCGGGGAAGAGAGTTCTTCCCGGCATTTATTTTCCTCATTTCATTTCCTCGCTCCCCACTCCGCTGAGCCCCCCTCCCTGACGGCGGCGCCGCGGACGGGAGCTGCTGCCGCGTGGAGTATCGCCATGAGGCGCGCGTTGGGCTGCCTATCCTCCGGGCGGGGGTTGCAGTCGGGCGCAGTATGAGTCGTGGGTCAAATTTAGTTTCCTCCTGATTAATGTATTGTCCGATTATAGTGCACTTTGCAATAGATGTGGGGTAAAGTTTGGCGACAGCGAGTATTGAACAAATTGTAGTGACTGCGCCACTAATATTATTTCTAGGACTTGACCTGTTCCATGCCACTCTTGGAGTGTACGCGTTCATCAGAACCTTGAGTTACCACAGAGGTTCTGGAGTTGGATTAGCAGTGTATCAGTAATAAGTTAATAAGCCAATCGCAATGCCATAAAATGCACTCATCGATGGCACCGCAGAGGAAACTTATTGGGACAAATTAGAAAACTCTCGTGAAATTTTACTCAATTTATTTTGAGAGAAGCAGAATTACATCAGAATTTAACACCGTTAATCAACTAATGTGACGTCATATTCGTGCGAATGTCAATTTTGTCACGTTCGTTTGAATACGACGTCACATTTGTATGAATGTTTATCCACGTTACGACGAACGTGACACCCTAATTTAATGGCCGTGTCACGTTCAAACGAATGTGACATCGTATTCAAACGAATTTGACAAAATTCACATTCCAACGAATATGACGTCACATTCGTCGAATAACAGTGTTGTCTTGCCTATCACTGCTAAAACATTTACAATAGACCGTAATGAAACGCATTTAAAATTAGGCGTAATCAGCACTACTCCGATATTCCTACAATGTTACCATTAAATCACAGACATTCTCGAAACACTGACGTACATTTATTTACAAATGGTCGCACTAAATACTTAGACTCCTAAAAAGGCCAACTCCTGGCCAACTCCCGGCCAACACCCGGCCAACACCCGGCCAACACCCGGCCAACGCCCGGCCAACACCCGGCCTGCACCCGGCCAAGTCCAACACCCGGCCCAGGCCCGGCCAACTCCGGCCAAACCCCAGCCCCGGCCAGCACCCCGCCATCGCTTGGCCAGCAGCCGGCCCAGCCCGGCCATCACTCATTAAACGACAAAAAGTGGTATTTTTGTTGTCTAAAGCGGTAGAAATACCCTCAGAATCACTCCCCGCGCCTTTCTCGGTCTCGCGAGCGCCTGGCGGGTAGGCAGCCCCGCACGCACGCCTGTTTAGCGGGCTGGCCTATGCTGCACCCCGGCAGGTGCTCGGCCGACCAGCGCACAGTGGGCCAGAGGACCGGTGGAGGCGGACACGATTCCGGACGCGTTTTGAGCTCCAGAGTCGCTCAACAGGACTCGAACGAACGTGTGACGCGTCTAGTCTGCGCCGGTCTTCTGGCCCACTGTGCAGCAGCAACTTGGGCGACACAAGGCGACGAAACGAAGTGGTCTGGCCGGGGATCGGCAGGCTATTTAACATTGATTTCCCTTCCCTAAATTGTGTGTTTTTCAGGTGACCGCAGCCCATATGGACCATTCCCGGCAGTTGAGTAAGCAGCTCAAGTCATCAGCTCTAGGATGGAAGGAAGTTAAACCACACAGGATGTCTTGTCAAGTCAGATTGGAAAGGAATCGCCCCCTTTTTTCACTCGAGATAGTATTTCCTCTTCCCAGGTTTTGTGTAAAATTTTGTCTGGCTGGGAGTTGGCCTTTATCAAGGGGAATCATCAAAATTGCTGACATGCAGAAACCATGAATGCTGATTTACAAGTTGAATCCAAGTTCCTCGTGGGGCACGCCGCTATTTCACCCTCTTTGCATATCAAGACATGGTCACACCCCACTGACACTTCAATGGCAATGACACTTGTCAATAATCTACACTTTGACGTCGTGCCTGTCGCTTTAGATGGCCCAGGCTTAAACTAGAATACATTGCTAAATCCACAGTGTGCACTGTAATAACGCCACACCATGAATCAGTCAAATCACATTTATATCGAGTATCAACCATAGAATATTCGTTGACTTCCAACAAACTATTGCTGTTCGCAGAGCTTCAACTAATCAGCAGACTGACTCTGACAGTCGTTTTCGTCTCTCTCTTTCTCGTACTCATGGGACGTCCCGGACAGGTACGAGAGCGACAGAGACGACGTTCGAAATCGGTCTGCAAGTTTACAAACATTTTGCATTTTCTGCATTTTGTAAACTTGAATTACGAAGATATTTAAATACCATAACTTGTAAGCATCACAAATTCAGTCTTGAGATTTTTTAAAATTGAAGTATCTAGAACTAGCCTATTAATAAATGTACAAATTGGTCTCTTGACTTTACGCTCTGCAAACTCAAGTGTGTACATCGCATGCGTCAGGCTGCGGCACGCTCGGTGGCGGTTACCTGTGCCCTGTTGCCGAAGCTCCCTACGTTTTGTATGTAAAGCAGAGTCACTGTGTACATGCAGGCGAGCACTACCTGTCGTGTACATGACAAGCATGCTCCAGCGTGAAGTGTGAATGCAGGCATGCTTGAACCCGAAATTTGAGCTCCCAAGCTAACTGACGGCCATTGGCGTGTCTGCCTAACCGCCTAGAGGGTAGGCAACCCCAACTAATCAGCACACCTATGCGTTGCGGGCTGGCCTACCCTACGGCGTGCAGGCGCCTTGCCCTTGGGAGGTTTCCTGCCACTGCAACAGATTGTTGTCGTTTCAAAGTCGTCTGTGACGTGAGGCTCTAAGGGAGGCTTCCTGCAGGCCATGCTGGGTCCATCCCAAGTCGAGCCAAGTTGCCGGCGCAGCTAAGCAGAGCTGGCAACGGCGTTTGACGGCTGGCATTACCCCGGGCCCGGTGCGGGCCACCGGAAACACCTGCACTGGGTGCCCAGGATGCCGACGCACGTCATGCAAGAGTGGCAAACACCTCAGAAAGCAAAGTATTACTCCGGGACCAGCGGCGGCGAGGCAAGGTGGGCAGCTCACCGTCAAGTCCGTTACCAACGCGTCGAGGCTGTTGGATTATCCCTGAAGGCCTCATAACGGGGAATCCGTGCTGGAACCTTGTAGCAATGATACTTACTGGGGGTCTCCAAGTTCGGCCGAGTCAAGCCGTTCGCGTAGGCTGCAGTGACAAGGACGACGGTTTCGACGAGCCACTCTCCAGGGTTTGTCTTGGTGAGAGCCTATGAGCCAATTTAGCACATTTTCGCGAGATATAGTAATCGTAAAATTTTCTTGCCAGAGGCGTTGTTAAACACGTCCCCGCTGCCGCGTGGCCCCGGGCATCACTTTTAGCCGCGTCCTGCTGAGGTGGCTCTTGTTCTTATCGCGGTGTTCAGTTCGCGGCGAGAAGAAAAAAGAAAGGGTATGAAAGCCGCCACCGCCCGGCAGCCGAGCGCCGGCAAGCCGAGCGCGGCCGGCCCGTTGCTGGCTGCGTTCGGAGTTGCTTTACGACATCTGCGAACTGGGGCGAAGGCTGGAGGGACACATGCAAGTTTCGAACGTGCCCGCTTTGGTTCGCGGAAACCATCCCCTCTCAACCCAGGACCAGCCCCGGCGTGGGGGTCAGCGCCGCGGCCAGGCGAGTCGCCAGTCGGCCGCAAAGGGCATGGTTCCAGGACCGTCAAAAAATTAAAGACTTGGCAAGTGTGACGCATATTAAAATCGGTCGCAGCCGTTGTTTTGAGAGTGGTGTAGAAAAAGACCTCGTGATAACGCAATGATTTAGATACCAATCGACGCAAAGATAGCCTGCTCCTGCTCCTCTGCCCGAATCTCACTTCCATTTTGAGTTCCGATCTGGCATTGTCAACTTTCTCGCAGAAATATGGATGGTGGCGGCACAGCTACGCTCCACCGCCCAAGCATTGAAGTATTCGCGGCCGACAATGCGCCGCCGACCCTCCTGCTGCGTCTCACGGGCAGATTGCGGATAGCTGCAAACGCATTCCCGCGGGAGGCAAGGACGCTTCATCCCGATCCCCAAGTGCTGCCCGGAAGGCCGATGCCAAAGCAAAATGCAGTTCGAAAATACACTCTTCTTTTTTTTTTTGTTTTGGGAAGACATCAAAGTGCTCTACGAACTCAGTAGGTATATGGCACACTGATTTAAATGTGTGTCTGCATACACACACTGTTCTAAACAGTGTTCCTGCGAAGCAAACTCTTCTTAACAGTGTGTCTGCGAAGCACAATGTTCGAAACAGTGTGCCAAAGACCCATGTTAAATGCAGAATCGGCCAGGCACGCTGTTTTAAAGTGTGTCTGACAAGCACTTGCATTTGCAGAGTGGGCGCAAACTTCGAGGTAGAGCCTAAACTTACAACACGTGGAGCCGATCGGAGACAACCCGTTTAACTATGGCAAAAAAATACGGAGAAATTTGTAAACAATTTGTGCTAATTGTCCGTACGTAGAACCCATATTTTTCGGAGGACTTACAGTCGTCTCCGAGCGCTAAAATGGCCTGCAAGGGACATGCGAGTAGGCTGCAATTCCTCACTGAAATGTTACGGTCGGACACACGGCCAAATTATGGCGTGACAAAAAGTCACGCCAAAAATTGGAGTGACAGGAAATTCACGCCGAAAAATGGCATGACATGTGAGTCACGCCGTCATGTGGCGTGAATGGCAGTGCGTTTTACGAGAAAAGTCATGCCGAAAACCGGCATGACAGGAAATTCACGCCAAAAATTGGCGTGAATTTCTGAGTCACGCCGATTTTGGGCATGACTTTTTGTCAGGCCGTTTTTTGGCGTGACACTTTATTCACGCCCCTAAAACGGCACGAAGTCAGGCCGATAGATTTTCAGTGCTGGGGGTGTCCGCGGTAGCCCCCCACGTAGTGAGCGGGTCTGGGTAGCCGCAAAAAAGACGCCACATCCCGTGATCTCGCGAGGTTGGTCCGGTGAGGTGGTGGTTGCGGAAACACCCGCGGTGAAATGCTTTGCTCGATTGCGTGCAATTGCGTGCTTTTGCATGCCCTAGTGCGTGCTCAGAGCGGGCGTTTGCGTGCTAATGCGTGCAAAGCGAGAATACGGTTCGAGCGCGCCGCCGCCGCCGCACTCGTGCGCGGCAATGCATGCGAATGCTTGCCCGGCGCCGGGTAATGCAAGCGCGGGGCGCTCGGGCCGTTGCATTTCACTGCCAGGGTTCTGTGCTTTCGCGCCCCGCGATAACACGCGCTGCACTGCGACCGCGACCTTGGTTGGCGTAGGCAACTAGGACCTGATGCGCTTTCGGCCGGGAGGAGGCTGCAGTATGAGCTGAGCGAAGCGGCCAGCCCGGCCCCCTGCGCCACCGCTCTGCAAACTGGCACACTGTTTTAAGGTAGGACGATAGCGACAGTCCCTGTAGACAGTGCACTCCGCTTCAAACTACACAGTTAGTCGTCCAGGGCTATTTGTAGCTCCTGTGACATGGAAAAAAAAAAGTGGGACTAAACAGGCTCAGATAAGACCCCAACAACAATTTTGGCCTACTATCTAACACTTTTTACAATAATTTGGAGGTACAGAGAACACTTTTGGATGTGACTCTACGATTTTCCTTGCCAACATGAAACAATAACAAGTACGCGATGGGTTCGGGTTTGTTCTCCTCTTTAGGGTAAACTACTCGAAAGGAAATGAAAAAAGTGCCTTCTGTGGCTGGAAATGTACTATTATTCCGTATCGTCTGGAGAAGTAACCGCTGTGTCCCCTGTGTCGACCTTTTTTCTTGGTCCTGCACATCGGCAACACCGCAAGTGGTAGCCCTGCTTCGCAGGCGACTCGGCCGCCATGTTGTTTATTTACTGCAGTTGCCGGCGACCGCACGCCAACGCTCATCAGTTACTCAAATTTCGTCATTTAATCGCAAACATGTACAGAATTAAGGGAAAACTTTGCACGGCAAGCCAGTATTTCGCATATGAGGCGAAGATGAAGAATCTCGAAAAAGGAAGAGTGCCAACTTCTATGTCTCCCAAGACACCAACGCCACCCGTGAGACGAAGCCTAAGCCCAAGCAATGCGGACGACGGTCTTTCTCCTAAAAGAACAGCGCTGGGCACGGAAAATACTCCTATAGTTACGAGTGGAAATCTTTGTGGACGATGTCGCCGTACTGTGGAATTCAAGGTGCCTCCCAAGACAGCAACGCCACCCGTGAGACGAAGCCTGAGCCCAAGACCACCCGGTGCAGACGACGGTCCATCTCCTAAAAGAAGAGCGGTGGACATAGAAAATACTCCTACAGTTACGAGTGAAAATCTATGTGGACAAGGACGCCGTATTGTGGAACTGCTGGTGCTGGGCCGCAGTCTGTGGTGCTGCTCGTGCAAGGAGTGCCTCTCCCTGGACTACTTGGAGAGCGAAACACGCAGAGGCTGGGCATCGATATTATCCATTCGTTGCCATAAATGCGCCGTTATCAACATTGTCCCGACTGGAAACCAACATGCCAATGAAGCAGGGCGCATTTCGCTCTTCGATATTAATAAGAAGGCTGCCATCGGTGAGTGTTTGTGTGCAACCTATGGGGAACCTAACCCTATATTTCCTGCCAACAGTACTAATATTATTTATTTTTGTTGTGCTCAGCTATCAGCACTTCTGGGTGTCAATACTCTCATATTGACAAGTTGTTTGCCAAGATGAACATGCCCAACATGGCTTATGCAACTTTCAAGAGTTACGAGCGGATTGGGGGGCCAAGCATCGAGGAGGTTGCCAAGGAGAGTTGCGAGCAGGCTGAAAAAGAGGAGAGGGAGCTCACAATCCAGAACAAGAGCGGCATAGAACAAATTCTGTAAGATGATCATATTGCATTGTTTACATTGACATTTCAATAGGAGCAATGATTATGTCATGCCAGTTTATGGGACTGCGGTGCATAAGAGACCCGTACTTTCATTTAACTAGACATATATTTTTTTTGACGGAAGTGATGGCCCTGTGATATTTTTCCTCGATAGAAGTAAATTTATCTAGTCACCGCAACAACATATTTTTATGTTGAAGAGACCCAAACTGTGATATTAACGTTGACGTTTTCAGATGCTTTATTGTTTTGTTAATTAACATTGCTGTCTTGATTGTTTTTTACTTTGTTTTAATTTGACGATATCCATGGATTGTATGTTGTTTTGTTTTAATTAATAAAACAAATACACCGACCCATTGAATATTCATTTGTTGTACTTCCTGAGACTTATGACATTTATTTGTTCATCACATTCAGGCCTGAACACCTCCAACAAGATTTCATAATGCCACCACCACAGGGAGCCAGTATCAGCGGGGAAGAGGCACCAACAACATTTGACCAAGTCGTGAGAATTATGGTGTCGTATGACATGGGTTGGAGTAAAAGAGGGTCCGGAAGAAATTATGATAGTTTGAATGGGTATGGGGCAATAGTGGGTAATTTAAGTGGCAAAGTTTTAGATTATCAGCAGTGCAATAGAAAATGCAAGTCCTGTGACTCAGGTAATGATCCCTTAACACATGACTGTAGGCTTAATTATTATGGGAGTGCGAAGGGTATGGAGGCCCATGTAGCTCGCAATTTAGTTATAGGCAGCAACATTCTAAAAGATCAAAACTTACAAGTGGGTGTCATGGTTGGTGATGATGACAGCTCTGCTTTAGCAGCTTGTAATTCAGAATCTGATCACACTATTGTAAAACAGAGTGATATGAACCACACCAGTAAGGGGGTTAAAAAAAAATTGTATTCCATTCAAAAGTCACATGATGATATTAATGGTGACGCCATAATATACTTGCATAGGTGTTTCACCTATGCTTTATCTCAAAATAAGGGAAATAGTACTGCTATGGGTATTGCCATCAGAGCTATTCCATTACATATTTATGGTGATCATACAATTTGTGGGGACTGGTGTGGTTATAAACGAGATCCAGAAAATTACGATCACAAATTAATTCCTGGCGGCCTCACCGATCCAGATTTGAAAGAGGCTTTAATTGACGTATTTAACAAACTTGCAAATAATGCTTTCAAATTTTCTGCTGGTGCTTCTAGTAATGTCAATGAGAGTATAAATTCAATGATGGCAAGGGCATGTCCAAAAAATATCTGCTTCAGTATGTCAGAGTCTGCAGACTACCGTTTCAGTGCTGTTATAGCAAAAAAAAATATTGGTGAGGGTTATTTTCAACGGGCATGTGAAAAACACAACCTCAGTCCTAGCTCTCCTTTCCTGCCGAAAATGGTTGAAAGAACTGACAAATTGACTTCAAAAAAACGTCTTGGATATAATGATCCTATGGTAAAATCAGTCAGAATTCGCAGGAATAAGAATAGAAATGCTCTCAAAAATAGAATTGAAGAAAAAGAGGGAACCACCTATGACTCTCAAATAGGACTTTTAGAAGATGGTTTTGGGCTGTTACCTACTATTGAAGAAGAAAATGTTGATGATGAGGGGCTAAATGAGGGGCTAGGTGGGGAGGGGAGTGATACTGTAGTTATGTTTGACATAGAAACGGGAGGGTTTGAATCTAACTGTGATATTCTTCAGATAGCTGCTAGTCATAATAACAAACAATTCAATGTATATATTAAACCAACTAAAACTATTTCAAAACATGCCACTCAAGTGAATGGCTTATCATACGCCTCAGGGGATCTGTACAAAAATGGAAAGCCTGTATCTGCTGTTTCGCTCCAAATTGCTTTAAACAAATTTATCTCATACTTAGGCTCATTTAAAAATGTTTATCTGTGTGCTCATAATGGACAATCATTTGACTTTCCAAAATTATTTAGATCTTTAGAAAAGTGCAATGAGCTTAGTAAATTTTCTTCTGTTGTGAAAGGTATTATAGATAGCCTACCAGTTATTACTAAATTAAGGCGCAACCAAAAAAACAACTTAAAACAGCTTGCTGAGGATTTGAGCATTCCAAACGCAAATGCTCATGATGCTCTGGCTGATGTAGATATTTTAGTTGGTATTGTAAATAAATTAAAAATTTCATCTGAGCAGTTAATTGAGAAGTCTGTAAATATTTGTACTGCTGTTGAAGATTATCAATATAAGAATCTTGTAAATAGTAGAGTGCCAGCTCTTAAATTAAGAACAACAGTTGGGGAATCAGTATTATTCAAAATTGCTTCTTGCAACATTACCAGACAATCACTCCAAGAAGCGTGTAAAATATCCATTCAAGAACTTTCAAAAATTCTGACTCCGGCAAAAGTAACTACCAAAACTGTAGAAAAAATATTTAGTCATTTCCAAACTCAAGCAAGTTCATCAGCTGTACATAATACAACCAAAGAACCTCCACACAATGACCTAAATAGAACCAAAGAACCTCAACCTTCAACTCCACCTCCACCTCCAACTCCACCACCACATAATAACCCCGAAGACCGACAATCCCCTGATATGCTTTTAGAATTCTTCCCGGATGGCATTGACTGGGAGGCCACCAGTCAAGAACTGACTTTCCATCAGCTCTAAATTTGTTTCGTGTATTTATTTTGTGTAATTATATTTACTTGTATCAATACTTGTGTTGTGCTCATTATGAGAATTGTTTTGTGTTGCTATTTTATATTTGAATATTTATTATGTGTAATTAAATTTACTTATACCATACTTGTCTTGTACTCATAACTTTATTAATCTTTTACCCACTTAATCTAAAGCAGATACTTGAAAGCTAGTTCTTTGTAGAAAAAAAATATATATACATTGACTTCTCCTATTTGACACCATCAGATGAAGTTTTCATAAGAACCAGCAAAATAAGTAAAAGAAAATGAAAATTTTATAATAAATATATTAATAAAAAGTAATTCAAAACAAAGGCTACTAATAGTGACTTCTCGACCCTACATTGAATTTCATTTGAGTTGGTGGCACCTTCCCGCCTGAGGGGAGTGGGGAGGGGCGGGGGCGGGGGCGGGCCTCGTGCGGGGGCGGCGTTGCCGCTGTGCGGGGGGCCTCCTAGGCCAAACCATGCACTTCAACGGGTTTACAACGGAATTTCTCTGCAACTACGCAGTAAGACTAGTAAAACTAATACTCAAACTGATCGCGAATAATCCCTTTATACTATAACCGCTGAAGCACAGATATGGCTTCCATCACATTTGAATAATCAATGAAAGGCTGTGCTGTGACATGGTTTTCCCATAAGAAACCATGTTAATATTTATCAATTAATATCTCCACAACGGTACAGGGTAATTGTTTCACATTTCGCACAACGCCTCGTGCGGCCTATCCGTTCAGGTGGTCTGAATTTCATTTCTCTGTCTTCCAGCAAAGTTTGCTATCGTCCTACCTTAAATGTGTGCCTGCTTGCACACTGTTCTAATCAGTGTGCTAAAGATCCATGCAGCATCGGCCAGGCACACTTTTAGAGCAGTATGCATACAGGCACACATTTAAAACAGTGTGCCATGCACACTGCACACACTTGCGTTTCCGTGATTTGGGATTTCGGCAACGGGTGCTACTACAAGGGCATGAAAAGTTTCTCTCGGAATGGGGGCGGCGAGACAATTCACTGATAGAAAAAAGTGCAGAAATTACACGGAAAATGTCTGGTCAATTTTTTACCTGGACCGTCCGTACCTTGCCAACCACGGAGGTTCTATACATGTTTTCTGTAGCAGTTTACATGAGATCCTTATGGGGACAACAGAGAACCAGTACGGAAGGTCCGTACCTTTTCTGTACCCCATTTTCTGTACATTTTCCATACCAAAACACGGAATTTTTTTGCAGTGGAAGCCAACGGTCACGGGGCTGCTTTGGGGCAAATCGGCGAAGTTTGGGTCCGGGTTCCAATGCAACTCGACCTAGGTTGAAAATCCCGTTTGGGTTAAACACAACGAAATCTGCGAATTTTAAAATGTACGGGACGGGCTAAGGTTGCCGATTTATGTCGCCACTCTCCCGAAAGGTCCCCGTTCGAATCACCTGCTGAAGGCACGCCAGACTAGCTCTGCTCCGCACGCCTCGGCTTTCGAGTGACTATGCACCCATAACACCACCGAACCGAGAGGTGCGCTCTCACGGTGGCGCAGGGCGCCGCGTCGGCCGCTTCGCTGAGCTAATACTACAGCCTCCTGGTCGAGAGCCGATCCGGTCTTACCCGAGGGGTCCACCACTCAGCTTAGGAGTCAGGAGTTTACACAGGATTACTGATTACCAGTGATTACCTACAACAATTCTCAAAAAACCTCTAAAATTTTGGCCAGTTAGGATCTTTTTTGCCCATTTAAACGAGATGACCCCCAAAAAGCCGATAAAAACAGCGAAAATTTCCAGTTTTGGCATGTGATTACCAATGATTACTGGACGAAGTGTACACACGATCACCAGAGTGGTGGACCCCGCGGTCCTACCTGCCTACGCCACCCAAGGTCGCGGTCGCAGCGCAGCGCGTGTTATCGCGGGGCGCGAAAGCACAGAACCCTGGCAGTGAAGTGCAACGGCCCGAGCGCCCCGCGCTTGCATTTCCCGCGCCGGGCAAGCATTCGCATGCATTGGTGCGCACGGGTGCGGCGTCAGCGGCACGCTCGAACCATAAGGTGCTATTACAACCAACTCATCAACTCATCACTCATCACTCATCATTTTCCATCTTGTTGAAAAACACCGGTTGCAATTGATTTTATTGGATTAAAACAGATTTCGTGGATAAAAACGACTATCTCAGTAACAAAACCTTCAAATGATAAATGATACGGCGTATTACGCGAAAAATGACCAATGCATAGTACATTCGCATCGCTATGGCTGGCTGTGGCGGCGAAAGTTCCGAACGAACCCGAGAGATGGCGCTCGCGCTGGCGCGCAAGGCGTCGACCAATCAGAGACCGAGAAAAGGTCAACAGCGCGCATTGTTGTCGACTTCGAAAATCTGAACGTGAACGGTTTGGCGGTTTTGCGAGTCCGCGAGTTCGTGCCGTTGCCATTCCCAGTTTATGTGATTATGTGATTTTGTGTCGCTGTTTCGCCGGTGAAAAGTAAGTAAATGTTTTAATGAACATGAAGGGAACATATAAAATTATAGTCCTCTCTCTCCGTCCAACACCTGTCTTCGAGCTGATCCCAACACTTGCCCATAATGCCGTTAAAGGTTAAAGGAGGTACGTGCGGACCCAGAACTCCAAGCCTGATTTCAAATTCTACTGCAAATTCAAGTCTGGGCCTTAAGCCTGATTTTTGCACACAAATTTCAAAAGCCGTAGGTAGGCCCCTTCCCCCCCTCCCTCCGATGGATGGACTTTCGGACGCGTCCTGCAGCCTGATTCCGAGAGCGACGAAAATGACTCTCTGAATCAGGCGGCTGGTCACGTTCCCTCAAGTCCAACAGACCGCGCTCTCTTCTCCGCTGCCGTGGAACGTGAAAACCACCCGCTCGAAGTACCTCTGCCGTGGGGGCCCTGCTCGGGGCGAACCCCACTCTCAAACTTTAACCGTCTCCCCGCCTTCTGCCTTCTTTCCGCTCCAATCTCCACAGCCTCCCTCGAAGCCAACTAAGAGGTCTCTCCCTCCCCCCCCCTCTCTCTCTCTCTCTCTCTCTCTCTCTCTCTCTCTCTCTCTCTCTCTCTCTCTCCCTGAAGTCCCGTAGGCAGCGCCGCCACCAGAGCCACAACACAAACCAAACAATAACAAACTTTCCCCTTTCTGCTACTTGCAAGCTTGTAATATTGATTTAAGTCAGGGTAGACAGCAAGATCTCAGCAGTTCAAAGTATTCACCATGCAAGAATGCATTTTACGCTGGGCCGGTGTCATACTCGATCGTGTTCTCTATCCAGTCACATATCACTGACCAAAAAGACACTCTCAGCACATGCCCAGGGGCAGCATAGGTTTTAGATAAGTGAACTGTAATGCTCATTTGTGTACTGTGCAACTTCATGGACTCTGTTTACTTTTTGGTATGCTTCTTTGCATTACAGATAGCAATCATGGTGACGGTGAGGCAGAAAGTGGCAGCTTTAGCTGTGGCTGCCTGGCTCAAGAGGCGACATGCTTCACCTTATTTGCTGAGGAGTACGTATTGTTGTCTCATTCTTCTAGGTAAAAGTTATTATAATAAAAACCTACTTATTTGTTGTTTCTGTCTTCTTTCATTGAGAAGAACAAAGTACCATCATTTCTTTGCAAGTGAAAGTGAAGATGCATAGAACCCAAGTGAAGAGGGAGCGACGATGGTGGGTGAGACCACTTCTCCAGTGCCACGACAAGTTTGGTGCGTGGAACACCACCATTCCTGTAATGAAAAACGAGGACCCTGAAAAGTTCTATGAAACATTTAGGATGTTTCCTGCAACCTTCGACTGGTTGCTGTCGTTGGTACAACCATTCATAGAGAAGAAGTCTTTCCGAAAGCCAATTTGCCCCGGAGAGAGGCTGGCTATTACTTTGAAGTACGTATCTGAATCACTGGCCTCTCCTTGTTGTATTGTTAATTTTGTCAGGCAATTTATATGTGTGATGTTTCAGGTTCCTTGCAACAGGAGAAAGTTATACTTCTCTAGAAAAGTATTTCTTGGTGTCGGAGCCAACCATCTCTGGCATTGTCGCAGAAACCACTGCTGTTATATGGAGCGCCTTGAAGCCCATAGTCTTTCAGGAGGTCTCAATGGCCACATGGTTGAAGAGTGCGGCTGAGTTTGAAGCTCTGTGGAACTTCCCTCATTGTCTTGCTGCAGTTGATGGCAAACATGTCACGGTTCATGCCCCACCTCTCAGTGGCTCCCGTTTCTTCAACTACAAGAAGTTCTTCAGCTTTATCTTGTTAGGGGTGTGTGATGCAAAGATGAGGTTTCTAGTGGTTGATGTTGGTTCAAGTGGGAGCCGGGGCGACGGAAATGTTTTTCATCGATCTGAGTTTGCCAAGAAGCTGCGGAAACAACAGTTGGACCTCCCTCCTCCCTGCAAAGTGAATGGTTCAGATGAAAATGTGCCATTCTTTTTTGTGGGGGATGCTGCGTTTGAACGAGGATCTAACATCTTGACACCCTTCAAAGGAAAATTTCTGCCCCCAGAGAAGCGCCTCTTCAACTACCGGCTTTCTCGGAGCAGACGCCAAATTGAAAATACTTTTGGGGCACTCTACAAGAGATATGGGATTTTTCAGGGGCCGATACAAGCCAGCCTTGCTCATGCTAAATCCATTGTCTTAGCTGCTTGCGCACTCCACAATCTTCATCTCATGGATGAAGAAAGTTCTTCTCCATGCAGAACAAGACCGTACAGATTTGATGAACACGGAGAGTACCATGATGATATGAGAGCAGATGGGAGCATTGTTTATGGACGGTTCAAGGGGGAAGACCCTGAAAAAGAAGAAGAAGTGCTGCACAGACTGGAAGAAGAGGTTTCATCATCAGATCCCGACAGCAAAAGTTTGCTGGGCCCCAAAGTTACGGAGTTCTTTGTGGACTATTTCATAGACAATGATCTACCGTGGCAGTGGAAGTCAGCAGGTATCTCAAGTTGTGAATTCAGGCACCTGTGCTAGAAATGTGATGTTTTATCCTTGCTTTCTTACTGCCAAGGATCCGCATTTATTTAAACTAGTTGCAAAGATTGTGTGTATGTATTGGGCAAAATATTTTATGTGGTAATTTTGTGCCTTGGTGTTTTGTAGAGGATACTGATCCTGTTACTACCTCATATTAACATACTTTTTTCATGTGGAAGATTTCAGCTGTAGAGGTATGCGACTTTTGTTTTTGTAATGGCGTTCTGTTTTGTATATCTTAAATATGTTAGTTGTTTTATATGTTTATAGTAGATCATTTCCTCTCCTTGGTCTCTTACAACTAACTTCATTCCAATTGACCAAAGAAATTTTCATGAATTTTGGGAGATATTTATTTTTCTGTGGTTTTAAATGTATCTTTGGTATGCTGGTTGGTTATTGGTTGGTTATTGGTATGCTGGTTATCGGTATGCTGGTTGGTTATCATAATTTCTTCCTACTAGTCACTCTATATGGTTTATAATTATATTGATGTTATTTCTGTCACTTCCTGATATGTGTGGAGTCCAACTCAATGTTTCATCAACTTCTTGATGGGTGTTCATTGACTAGTAGAAATTTTCATGAATTTTGGGAGATATTTATTTTTCTGTGGTTTTAAATGTATCTTCGGTATGCTGGTTGGTTATGGTTGGTTATTGGTATGCTGGTATGCTGGTTATCGGTATGCTGGTTGGTTATCATAATTTCTTCCTACTAGTCACTCTATATGGTTTATAATTATATTGATGTTATTTCTGTCACTTCCTGATATGTGTTGAGTCCAACTCAATGTTTCATCAACTTCTTGATGGGTGTTCATTGACTAGTAGAGTGATGTGTGTCCATTTACCTGGGAACCTGCCTCCCGGGCATGCTTACTAATAAACAAAATAAATAAATGCATCAATAAAAAATTATATTTGACTTAAGAATATGGTTCCTTCTTTTAACAAATCACAACAAGCATTCATGCTTATGCACAATAACTTACACCTAGAATAACCCTGGAATATATTAAGAAAATAACAGGCACTAAATAAAATTCTCAATATTCTTTTCTGTGACCATTTAAATGTCTAATAATTATAAGTGGGTATGAAATTCTTCATATTCTTTTCTACAGCCATTCTTACAATCTCCAACAACTAAATCTGGTTTAAAAGGTAAATTAAAAATAAATATCATGAAGCTGAGTGAATTCATATCTTGAGTGAATTCATAACTATATGTAGATCTCCACTGACTAGCTAGATAATTTGGTATGTTTGCAAACAACCATCATGGAGCTCAATACCATTTGACATCTGTATCTATGGTTTGGGTCATTATCTCATAAATCATTTTTTTTCTGAGTTCCAGCATATTATCCTGGGTGAAAGTGGCTTCCGCTCCTCTTGTTAAATACTCCGCATACATGCACATGAAAACCCCACAGTCTTTACTATTTGATTGCCTTGGACCTTCCTGAAAGTCAATATTTAAGTACACACTGATGAAAAATGATAATATACATACATAAGTGTACTACATTTACATACAATTTCGTGGATTCTGTGCCAATCTTCTCGGTCAAAGTCAGGGACAACACTTTGCAGAAATTTGACAATAACCTAAATATAAAGAAAGGAACGCAATAAGTATCTAAACAATCAGAAAACAAAAATAACACCTAAAATACTTTTATTTTCTACCTCAATATATTCCAGTGCTGTTTCAGTTTTTATGTCAAGCGAATCATACAATGTAATGGTTTTTATACAATTCTCTACCATTATCAAGGACCAATGTCCATAGTCATGGTGACAAGGGAATAACAAAATGTCCTTTTGTATTCCATCCTAAAAAAAGATATTTATTATGAACACGTGTGAAAGAGTAATAGTACTTAATGAAAAAAATGAAGGGACACTTACTGTGGTCAGCACATCACGAGTTTGGTTCTTCAACAAAACAGGATAAACAAAAGTGCTAAAGGCCTTAACTGAGGGCAGACTAGGGTTGGATCCATTGCGTTTCTCAATCAATTGGAAATACATGTTGACGATCTGTTAAACAAGGGAAAATTGAATGTAACCTCCCAGAAAATGAAGAAAAAAATAATGGAAATTAAACAATATGTTGGCAATTGGTATCATTGGAATGACAAATGAAAATATCTCACCTGATCGTTGAGCCACTTACGTGGTTTCAGTGTTGCCATGTCTTGGCCTTTTATCTCTAATCCGAAACCAGCCACTGCCACTATGTTTGATTCCACCTTCAGCGCCTGCTCCACCACTCTCTTTATTTTAGACATTGCCTCATTCTCAGAATTTTCCAAGCTAGAATTCTCCAAGGTAGAGCTGAAATTTTCCCAGGTAGAGCTAAATTGAAACATGATGTGAGAACATGAACCAAGTCTAGAAATGAACACAGCATAATAGTTCTGTACACCTGTTTACCTTTTTGCAGCCTTATTTTCTGCCTCCACCACAAGTGCAAGTATGGGCATAGTCAAAGCATTGGCTGTCGGTGGCGGCAGCGCATCTAGCCGTCCAGCAATTGACAAACAGAACAGTGTCATTGGAGTTTGTTTGAGTGAGTGCTCCTCCTTAATTACCACTTGCATAGTATTTTCATCCCGGTTGGAAGAAACTATTTTGTTTTGGTTTAAAGGAGGAACTTCTTTACTTCTAGCTAATACCTTGGCCTTTATCCTTGTCAACCTTTCTTGTCTTTGAGCGTCTAATTTCCTGTGCTTTTCTATTTTGGCCCTTATCTTCCTTTCCTGAGCTTTTTTCTTTGCCTCCTCTGCCTTCGTCTCCTGCAAGCAAAAAAAAGTACTGTTCTCAAAGAGTTCGTACTACTTCCAAAAGAAATTACAGTAAAATAGAATCCATTACATTGTCAGGAAGCTCATCATCTGGATCACCTTCCTTGTTGGGTGAAGCTTTTATGCTTTTTACATCATCCTCAATCATAGTGCTGTCCTTTAGTAATTTTTTCACCTGTGAATGAAGTTTCAAATAATAGCCCACAGAGAAGCAAAAACATTTTTTGTCCATAGGGGACGCAGCATAAGTACCTCTGTTTGGAAGTTAAGCTGAAGTGCTTTCAAAGCTGCCCGTTTATGAGGCACTGGCTTCAGCTGCTGCCTTACTGAATATTCCACTCCAGTTTCTTTAAAAAAGGAGCCTGGAGAATGATTCTCATCATCAGTCGATTTCATCTCATCATCTTTATCAGTTACTTCCGAGTCTCCTTCCTCTTCAGATTCACTGTTAGGACTTTCTGAGTCAGGGCTATCAACTTCTTCACTGCCACTGCTTTCATTGCCACAGTATTCATCTTCATTTAGATTTGACTCTTGCTTCTCCACTGTATCGTTGCCTTTTAAAAAGGACATTAGTTCATGATATTTATATGGCTTAACTTTATTCTGCTTTTTAGTAGACATTCCAGATCTATCATTTTGCGCAATTCTGTTTGCCTGGTTTCTGAGGGCTTTCCGTGCATTGTTCCAAATTTTAATGGCCTTCTTTGCTGTAAAATAAAACAAGAACAGAATTCATGAAATAAGGAAGCAATGGATCATGTATTTGAAATAGGAAATCAATTACCAGAGCAGTCATAGAAGCGAGAAGAAATTTCTCGCCAAGCCTCTTCTCTCATGGTAGTGTTGTGGTATCCTGGCCACTGTTTGTCCCAGAGTACAGGTTTATCCCTTACATGACGGATTATATCGGGAGTGGTATAATCCTTCTTAGGTGCTCTACGGGTGCGAGGGCTCCTCACCATTGTCATTGAAAGGTCTGAAACGGAAAAAAGCATACCAGAAAGTAAACAAAGTCCATGATGCAGAACACAAATGAACAAATCCTTCAAACCAGGTGGTTACAGTTCACTTATCTAAAAACAATGTTGTCCCTTCGACAATTCCTTTCAAAGGCACTACCGACGCGCCAAAGTCAGAGTACAGGACAGCCCAGCTGTGTCTACCAGCACTGGTAGCCAACGAATTCTGTCTGTCAGATTCGTTTGACTGTAAATTTTCACCGTTTGTCACGCTCAAACTAACATCGCAGTTTTCACGTGAAAACGAACGTGACGTTACATTCGTTGGCTATACCAGTGAGTCCGTGAAAGGACTGGAATTAGATCAACGATTTGAATTTAAAGTGACATGTATAATATGTCATCTCCAATGTAACCAAACCATCTACACTCCGTCGTCTGCTCCGTACTGCCCGGCAGACACAGCGACTACTGCGCTACGGGACTTTTGCTAACCTTAAAGGGACGCGTCCGAAAGTCCATCCATCGGAGGGAGGGGGGGAAGGGGCCTACCTACGGCTTTTGAAATTTGTGTGCAAAAATCAGGCTTAAGGCCCAGACTTGAATTTGCAGTAGAATTTGAAATCAGGCTTGGAGTTCTGGGTCCGCACGTACCTCCTTTAACCTTTAACGGCATTATGGGCAAGTGTTGGGATCAGCTCGAAGACAGGTGTTGGACGGAGAGAGAGGACTATAATTTTATATGTTCCCTTCATGTTCATTAAAACATTTACTTACTTTTCACCGGCGAAACAGCGACACAAAATCACATAATCACATAAACTGGGAATGGCAACGGCACGAACTCGCGGACTCGCAAAACCGCCAAACCGTTCACGTTCAGATTTTCGAAGTCGACAACAATGCGCGCTGTTGACCTTTTCTCGGTCTCTGATTGGTCGACGCCTTGCGCGCCAGCGCGAGCGCCATCTCTCGGGTTCGTTCGGAACTTTCGCCGCCACAGCCAGCCATAGCGATGCGAATGTACTATGCATTGGTCATTTTTCGCGTAATACGCCGTATCATTTATCATTTGAAGGTTTTGTTACTGAGATAGTCGTTTTTATCCACGAAATCTGTTTTAATCCAATAAAATCAATTGCAACCGGTGTTTTTCAACAAGATGGAAAATGATGAGTGATGAGTGATGAGTTGATGAGTTGGTTGTAATAGCACCTATACACTCGCATTGCACGCATTAGCACACAAGCGCTCTCTCTGAGCACGCACTAGGGCATGCAAAAGTACGGAAAGCGTGTCACCTGGAGCACCTCTTGGACCCGCAGACCGCATGGTGAGCAGCGAAGGTGGCAGCAAAGTGCACCATCAGGACTCGCGGGGGTGTGGGTGGTCCGGGGCCTTTTGGTGGTCCGGATCTGAAAGTCCGCCATACGCAACCGATAAGTCCCGTAATCCGCCCAAAAAAGACCGACCCTGTACATAGATGGATGGATGGAACGATTTAAGCTAACAGCGCTTCAACATCAAAAATGGGTAATTTTGGAATTGGGGCGACGAAACAAACTCTATGGTGGTAAAACCGTAAAATAAAATCAGAGAAATCTGTATTCTGGTTCGAGTGCAGGCGTTTTGGTTAACACATTGTGAGATATCGCATCAATTTTCGATCGACACAGCCGCTCGCCTCTGTCCAACGGCAGCTCATATTATCGAAATTCATGGCTTGATTTTTGGCTTCCGATGGTCTGACGTGTAAACACGGTTATGGCCGTGGACCTGACTGCCCTGCCACCCGACGCTGGGCCTCCCGCCAGCACACGCGCCCGCCAACACACGCGGCAACACTGTGCGTTTATCGTCGTCCCTGGTTGCACGACGCGGCCGTGAGTCACGGGCGTCGCAGGCCGGGCTCGGACTTGCTCTTATTTGAAAAATTTCGAACCACAAATGGCCCTCTGCACTGTAAAAAAATGTTCCAGAGCATTCTGTAAACAACTTCAGCTAATGCTCCGTACCCTGAACCCAGTATTTTCCGTAGCCTCTTAACAGTATTCACTGTGCCACTCACAGTCCTCTCTGTAGGACTTACAGACGTCTCCGTGCACCTCAATGATCTGCGACAGGCATGCGGAGACAATTGTGAGTCGCTCCGTGAATACTGTAAAGAGGTTACAGTAATAACTGGAATTGGGGTACAGAGAATTACAAAAACATTAACTGACTTCTCAGTAGTGCACTGTTATTCAACGAATGTGACGTCATGTTCGTTCGAATGTGAATTTTGTCACGCTCGTGTGAATACGATGTCACATTCGTTTGAACGTGACACGGCCGTTAAGTAAGCGTGTCACATTCGTTTGAACGTGCGTCAACCTTCAAACGAACGTGACGTCATATTCAAACACACGTGACAAAATTCACATTCGAATGAATATGACGTCACATTTGTTGAATAACAGTGTGTTTTGCCACTGTGTTTCCTTTGTATTTGTACGAATTTTTTGTCTGCACTCGATCCTCACAGCTACTCAAGTCCATTTCTACTTCCACAGCTTGTTGTGCGGACTGGACTGGACTGCATCGCAGCGTCTGTGAGCCAGGGGGACATTGACACACACGCACACTCCCCGGTTCTTCGACGATCTAAATCAAATGAGCTTGATATTCTAACCACGACAGGTACGGAAGGCTGATCCCGACCAATGTTTTTGTTCCTCTGCCTCTCTTGCACTTTGAGGTTCTCCTAGAGAGAGGATCTTGCAGTCTGTGCAGGTGCTTCCCTCTACACGGCGCATTCAGCCTCGAGCTTTTCGGATTGCCTGGAGCGCCTTGGTGGTAGGGGGCCGGGGTGAGGCACTGCCAAGCGCCGCGCTGCGGGTAAGAGCGCATCCCGAAAAATTAGACCTAACCTAACCTGACCATTTTCTGCCGGGGCCCTTTCTATGCCAGTGCGGCCCTGCCTGTACGTAGGTACTTTTTGGGCAGTAACTGTACCTGGAACTACAGGTACTTTTACAGCTAATTTCGGTTGGAAATTGAGGGCAAGACGGGTAATAAGATGCGCTCAAAACAGTGCGGGGAGAAAGAAAGACACTCAGAGGCCTAAGCTCTGCAGAATACGTGAGAATAAGTTTTCAGCTTTCAGCGGTGCGCAAATTTTGATCAGGTTTTCAGACAGGGTTCTGAAATTCTGACAAAATTTACAGGAGTGCGGTGCTTTTCTTGCCCTTGCCAGAGAGTTTTATCGCAATTCAAGAGGTGCTCGATGCCCCGAAGCGTGTTAGAGCTCGTTATGCGTCATTTCGCACAATAAATCAGCCAAAGCGGGCCACTTACAGAGAAGAAGGGATAGCTTGCAGACAATTAAGCACTTCAGGAGCTTTTAGGTGACCAGGATCAAGCCTACTTCTAACAAATGTGCCAACTACGTTTTGTGCAACTTTCACCTGGTTTGTACGCCATCCGATGATAGAAGCGCTCTCGAAACGTCAGTTTGTAGATGAAGATGCACTTCTCAACCTTTGAGGGGGCCAGGATGTGTTGCGCGCTGTGCGCCGGGTTGCTTGCGCAAAGTGCTTGCCATACAGCAATCATCGGAACTGATTGTGACCCATACACCCCCGGGTTTGATGACGGCTTTGCTGACTCTTGCATCATTTAATGAGTGCCAATGTTCGGACTTCTAACACGCTTGGTTCAGCTGCCGCAGATCAGAGAAAATGTTGCGATTAGTAGTGCGTACATTGGTGATGCACTTGGGTAAAATGGGGCCTGGTTGTCGGTCGCACCTCGAGCGTGAGCCCTGCCAATGGCACTCCTTGCTGCGGCCATTGGTGCGCGACCGTCTGAGCGCTCAGTGACGGTCCCCCGCTCATATCGGCCAGCGGCGTGTGACGGTCGTGTAACGTTTGCTGTGCGAGTGGAGGGGGTATGGGCCAGCGTAATGCCGCGTAACTGGGCGGTCAAAAGATGTCCCAAACTGCTTCACGTAATTGGCGGACGGCCCCTGGGCACGGGTGAACAGTCTTCCTGCTGTCCAGAGCAGCCGTTGGGGACACGCCGGCGGACGTGGTCGCGACGCCGCTGACTCAGCATCTCCCCCTTCCCCCCTCGCCGGCGGCGGGCCTAAGGCACTCAAGTTCGTAAGGCAAGGGGGGAGCGGGGGGCTGCCACCACCGCCAGGAGCAGTGGTACCGCCGCGCGGCACGGCAGTGCGCGCCAGCCAGCCAGGACGAACGTCCGCGGCGCCGCGTTTGGCGCGCTTATCACTCGCGTGATTCGTGCTCCTGCAGTCACCGTACTTCGGCTGCAGTTCTCAAGGCGCTTCAAGTGGTAGTGTGTGCTTCTTTATGGGGATGTGTTTGTGTTTTTTTCGTTCGACTGCACTCCGGCATGGAGTCATGCCAGTCTTCGGAAGTCCTGGCTCCACGCCCAGAGAGCGACGCCGATCTCAGCCTGCAAGCAATTCAGCTGGATTTCATTCAAAAGGTGGGTCGCCAGTTTCAGCATGGACTTCAAACAGTTCAAGTATTACATTGCTGTGCATTGTGTGCTCAGCGCAGTGCTCAGCACTTGTACGAAATTACACAACAAGATCAAATGTGTGCTTAGTACACAGCTGTGGGAGCGTACTTACAAGCACACAGCTATACACTGTTAAAAAAGCCGTACTTTTCACAGGGAAAAGGTACGGTCATTCCGTAACCTCGGCGTACAGTAAAACCGTACCAAAAAACCGTGCTTCCCGTAAGAGCCCATGTTACTAAAACCGTACTCCGTACCCCCAAAACTGTGCTGACTGAGGAACGGTGCAACCAGGCAAATTGTCTACCAGCTTTGTACCGTACTATTTCCTGTGGATTTTTTCTACAGTGTAGATGTATGCTTGGCCAAGCACACTTTTATACCACCCATTAAAAGGCAGACTCATACAGCAGTGTACTTGGCCAAGCATACATCTATAGCTGTGTGCTTGCCAAGCATACATCTATAGCTGTGTGCTTGTAAGAACGCTCCCACAGCTGTGTACTAAGCACACATTTGATCTTGTAGTGTAGGCAAACACGTAAAAAGCACAAATTCATGCGCGAAAACCTACATTTACGTGCCTGCGCTGGAGACTCAAGAATGTCATGCACGCACTCATGCCGTTAACTTGTGCATGCCTGTCAGGCTGGCACAGCGCTGTCCCGGGCCGGCCGGGCCCCACCCGAGCATTGTGAAAAATTATGAAGGCGATGGCTGTCAATTCCGATGTCAATCTCCACTGTACCCTGAACGACGGTGTGCTCTGTTCTCGGGTGCAGTGGTGGAGTAGCCACCGTACTCTGGGGTACATACAGCACGCATTGCACCCCACCAGGGTCCATTCTGGTGCATGTGCACAGCTCTTCCAGCTATTCCTGTACCCCAGGGTACGGCACCTGCTGTACCCTGCCTACAGTGCGCACCGTCACCTTGAGTACAGTGGAGAGTGGCATTACAATTGGCAGCCCATTGTTTTCGACAGTGAGTGGCCGTGTTGTTTTGCCTCTAGTTGTGCAGGGGGTGGCAACGACCAAGGGACTGCGTGAAGCCATGCGCGAGCGAGGTGTTTGGTTTTTCTTTTTATGGGGTGGGGGCACTTCATTTGACCAATTTTTATTACATTTCACATATGCATTGCAATAGGGACAAACATTTCATGCGCTCATTTGAAGTGTTCTTATTTGCTGCTTTTGCAGGGCCAATGGGAGCGATTGTGGCTGGTGCGGGCGTTACGGAGCCAAGCAAAGGAGAACCCACCCACGGATATATACTTGGTGCATTGCACCAACGTTAACGGGGACACGAGGGTAAGTATGCATCGCGAGACCATTGCAGACCACATGTGTAGACCATTTGGCGTATTTCATTGATTAGAAAGTACTGTGAATTAACACTTAAACATATTTGCGATACAATCGTTTGATGATGAGACACGAAGAGCTGGACCAGTCCTGGGAATATCAAAATCTTTTACCTTCCCCAGCCCAGAGCCAGCACCTTGGGGTAACAGGGCTCACCGCCTAGCGCTGGACAGACAACATTTCTAATAAACATAGTTTTGTGCTGTGCTATGCTCGGAATTCAACATACGTTTTGAAATGCACGACTTTGTCTGTAGCTCAGCACATAACCGTGCATTGCCATTCCGTGTGCGTTGTTGCGCATGGGCGCATGCATTTCATGCGTATACTCAATTTCGTTCCAAGCTATGCTTTGTCCACGTTATTGGTAAACGCGCCTTCGCATCGGGTCTTTTAATCTCGGCGCTAGGAAACTTTTCGTGGGGCACCATCCGTCCGAGTTATTCACATGCGTTTGTAAGAATTATTTTTCATTAATTAGCTCGCATTTGTTTCGCAGGGCTTCGAGTGATTTCGACACTGCTGTTGCGGCGTTCGTTGAGAAGAGATGCTCCATCTGGATCACCGTTTGGTTCCGCGTAGTCCAACCAGCCCGACCCGGATGTCAGCCCACATCAACACGCACAAGCTGCGGCAAACCGCGTTCGTATGAGTCGAGTCTTTTTCACAACCGAACCAGCATCTTGTTATAGGTCCCGATGGGTTAGTTTCAGACGTTAATCAGGCACACACTGCTAATCAAAGTGTGAACCAGGTCCACGCGAGGTAGCGTGGACCACGATGGTCCACGCTAGGAAACGTGGACCACGAATGGTCCACACCAGGAAACGTGGACCAAGTGTGGTCCGTGTCCGTCCGGTTCACGCTTTAAAGCGTTGAACTAACACGCCAGCCACACTTCCAAGTGTGGACCACAGCTTGGTCCAGTTTCCTAGCGTGGACCATTGGTGGTCCACGTTTCCTAGCATTGAATACTCGTGGTCCACGTTTCTAAGCGTGGACCGTGGACCTGGTCCACACTTGGATTAGCAGTGTAGTTACGCTTGATGTTTCCCTTGTAGCGCGTTAAAATTCAAGTAGATTAGCCGTTTTCGCTGCAACTCAAGCGAAAACTTAGCATGAGTGGACGCAGTTTGCCTAGGCCCTATAAACTGCGCTCACCCTTTCTCAGAAAGCGTTTGACTTTATACCAACATGTTTCCCACGGAGAGATGACATGTGTGTTGTAAATTACGCTACAATTTAACGTACGTCGAGCCAAGTTAAAACTGAAGAAACATAAAGTTACTTCAGGATTGTTCTTGAAAAGGATCTGAGTAGTGGATGATTTGTGTGATCATAAGGAAGTTTCGCTAATTTTTTGTCGGTTGCAGGATTATTTGCTGTGCTGTCAGCTTTTGAGCGCAGTTAAAACGACGTCCAGATTCGCCCCGATTGTCCAGAGACCACCGTTCTGCACGGCAAAGGCAGCCGCTAGCTGCGTTACCGAGACCGAGGTAAAAGATTTTCTCCAACAATTTGACTTTATTCTGTTGTTCATGTCATGCATGCTCCAGGATAAAGCGTATTTTGTACTCTGCAAAGTCAAGTGTGTGCCAAGCACGAAGCACGCACTACATAGAGTCAACGAGAAGGTACACACCTCTTTGCCGCATGCATGCAGCAAGCTAAGTGTATGCCTTGTGGGTGACTCCATGTAGCGCAAGTTTGACTCACGCTCAAGTTTGTGAATTAATTCGCTGCCGGACGTGTGTGTGTGTGTGTGTGTGAATGTGTGTGTGTGTGTGAATGTGTGTGTGTGTGTGTTAAGTATACACTTGAGTGTTCTGTGTATGTGTGCGCGCTATGTGAGTGTGCTTAGTACACAGTTAAGTTTCTAATACCGGCAAACTCTAGGCTTGGAATCCAAGGGATGCTTTGGCTCCATTTCTAAGGTGTTTTCAGGAATTTTCAACTTTTGAAGTTAACGAAACGGGCAGTGTGAGACAAAAACGGAAACTCAACCTCTCTGGGAAATAAAGGCATGACATCCTTGGACTCCAAGGAGGCGAGTTAAGTCAAAGTAAAAACAAAAGGCATTTCGTGCTATGAAGCGGAGGTCTTGTGTCATCCTTTATAACAATTTTGGCTGAAGTGACCAAACCAATAAAAGTTGGAGGTTGCGTTAATACTAAATGTTAGGTGGAGGCACGATAAAATTTTGCTGAACCCATTTGTGAAAGGCAAATCCTTCTTTCATTGCAGGAATCGGGAAAGCGTGTTTGTGCGACGTGGGATCACCGACGCTCAAGATCATCGACGCCCGGCAGCAGCTGCAGTTCTCCCAGACATTCTTTTATATTTTCAGGTGCGTTTCGTTCAAACTGCTAAGGCTACTTACCAACCCTTTTTTTAATGTGTTTATGCGTCTCAAACCGCACTGAACTGCCCATTTAACGAACCACGGGTTTCACAATCAAACGATAAAAACCTTTAAAATTCCTGTTCAAAATTCAAGATGTTCGAAACTCATTTTTTGTCACTTAACCCGTTCTAAGGTGTCAAATTTACATTTTTGCTCAGTCGCTTCCCCCTCGCCTGGCAGTTAGTAGGGTCAGGGTCTAACTACTTTGAGAGCTGATGGTTTTCCTTCTTATTTTTTCAGGGGGAGGGAGATATTCAACTTTGCCTACCGGACCATCAAGACAGCGGCTCATCTTGCACGCAGGCCATTGAACTGAACACCTTCAGGAGCAAAATATTTAAGGCTGACCTGAGTTTGTGGGAGTGACTGATTTATTGATAGCTTTCTGTCCCACCGTGGAAGTGATACATTGTAGCCTCCCTCGGGGAAGTTCCGGTGTCACAATTAACCACAAAATGTCATTGATACTTTTCCGTGGCGTTTTTGTTAGTCTCATAACTAATTCAGTTTTTAAGTCCCTTCGATGGTGACATAATTTGTTTCTGCCTGGCGACACAATTGCAAATTTCACTCTTAACGGACAATATGTGTCGTGAGGTAAAATCAATTTTGAATTGCCGTTGAAGCATCAGCAGCTTAAATCTGTATCGTTGGAAGGACGAAATTGTGATACCGAAACACGCGAAGTTTATTGGCCCAAGCGCATTTGCAATGTGGCTCACGGTTGACGGAGGTTCAGAAAGAAAATCAAGAGAAACAAAAGCTGGTCTTGACTGGGATTATCGCTCTTCTGAAGCTGCAGAACAGCGACGCTGATGCTTATTCCCAGGATTTTTGCATACTTTGTTCTTCTTGATTCCTTCTCAACTTCCGCTCAAGCTTTTCTCCGATGTACCCATTGTCAGCCACCAGCAGGGTGGTATTGAGGCTAGATATCAATTTTCGGCTCGTCCCTTATTTACATTATGGGTAGAGAATGGAGGACGGGTATATGGTCGTATTTATGCTTTATGAACGACTTCGAACGTCTGAAATAAGAAGAAGAAAAGAAGAAGAATCTCTATGAATCTTTCGGCCACCAGGGCCAGTCAGACTTAGTAGTGCTTGTTCGCTGGTAATGTCTTTGTCCAATAATGTCCGTGGTCACACTCAATTTTGCGCACGTGAAGTTTTTCCATGCAAATCTTTGTACACTGCAACTCGATTGGTAAGTTTGCCTGCAACTCCAGTGGCGCTCCGTTTTGAATGCCAAAATTTGGCCTTCTGGGCCCGGATTGGCCTCTTTGAATGCCAAAGTTTGGCATTCCGGTGAACTTGGACGCCAAATTTTGGCATTTTTAAAGGCCGATCCGGCCGAGAATGCCAAATTTAGGCATTCAAAACGGAGCGCCACTGGAGTGGCAAGCAGACCTACCAATGGAATTGCAGTGGACATGTTTGTGCACAGTTGTGCGATGAGCTTGCTTGTGCAATATTGTCTGAATCACGTGCAAAATTGTACGATGAAGTTCCGTGTTTCTCGTGATTGGTGTTGTCTTTCTTGTTTTGTTTCGAAGTACGAGGACAGGCTCCAGGACCTCACTTCCGCCTTTGTCTTGCATGTTAGATGCATGTCCCTTTTTGTTTTTAAAGAGGCGACACACCATTTGGAAAAGTGGAGATTGCTAGTTAAATTTACTGTTAATAATGACACCTCTACGCCAACACTTACTGTCTCCGTACACTGCACGCGAGAAGAGCGGGGGCCCACAAAAAGGAGTACCCCTGCCTCGACCACCACACCGCGGTGTTGACGCACCGCTCACTTAACACAAGCATGACATCACAGTCACCACGCTGCAAAGTTTGATCAAGATTCGGTCCTGGAGCAGTCCTCGTACGATTGGTCGCATTTCATCTGTGTCCTCGTTTTCCGAGGCTCTCACCGTTGCTGCCCTCATCAGTGCGGTTGCGAGAAAGTTTTGTGGAGAGATTTTACAAGGTTATCAAAACGTTTGCAAATGCAGAACCTTCTGCGCTGAAACGCAAAAGTGCTGCATCAAACGTCTGACTGACTTTTTCTGAATCCCTCCACAAAATTCCCCATGGCACTTTCCATCATAGTTGTTCGTGCACAGCTTTGTATGGAACTGAGCAAACGCTGAAAATACCCAAATTCGTGCGTGGCTACGCATAAGTGAGCATTTATGTGGAGCACTTTGCGCATCTTGGGCACAAACTTGTGTATTTACGACGTGTACTCATTCCGTGCAAAGCTGAGGGAAAATAACACTACGTTGTGAATTAGTGTGGGGCGGTGTCTCATGCAGCTTGTACCAGGCGCAGTTACCTGCACGCAGGGTTACATGCTGCTAGGTTCCATAGTTCATGATTTCAGTGGATGTGACGAGTGGAAGATGATTTCTCCCCTCCCCCCCGCAAGCCCTCAAACTCTCACTGCAACGCAAGGAGAGGGGCATAGGGCCTGCGACTAGGATTTGACCAACACGCGTGCACTTCAAGTATAATGAGTTCTGAAACCGAGTGCATGTGTATTACAGTGATGAAATGTTCTCAGATTTGCCAAGAGCATCTCTCGATGTGAGACAGATGCTTTCGGATTCAGAACTCATTTTTTTAAAAGTGTGCTCTTGAAGGTGGTACAGGATTTTGGCTATCAGAGGCCCCAGTAAGGATCCTTGTTCCTTTTTTCAGCTCTTCGACTGCGGGGTGCACTCTTAAAACCTTACAAAGTATTTTGAGCATACATATAACAAACAAAAATACTTTGTTATACGAAGAAATAGTTTGTAAATTACGAAGTATTTTCTTCGTAAGCTTATGTATGCTCAAAATACTTTGTTATACAAACTACTTTTCTTTGTAAGGCCCGAAATAGTTTGTAAGGTTTTCTCAGTGTGGGTCAGATGCATTATGCATTATGTTAGTGAGTCCACCCCGCAATATACTTGTTGAAATCCGCTGGGCGCTTGCAGGGCATGAAGGAGTTAGATTTTAGTCAACGTGACAAGGTATTTCTTGCCACTTTGAAAATTCAACGGCATTCTTGGTGGATTCTTTGTGGAGTGTAATAATGAGTACGCATCTAGGTGAGTACTCAGTTAACAATGCACTCACTGAGTGTGCACTTATGATGCCGTTGACTTCATTGAAGATGATCCTCTTTTTCTTCAAAATATTCTTCTAGAGGTTTAGTGTGTAAGTAAGGGACGAGCCGAGTTTAACGATTTGAGTTGCTTTACTGTTTTCTCAGGTGTGGGACATCGTGTTCGTTCGAGCGCGACACGCGCTTCTTATTTGTGTCATATTTTTTGGATCGCTTATTGCATTTAAAACGAATGTGACACGAATTGAATTTTTACGAATGTTACGTCACTCACCTTAAAACAGCGTCTTCTTAGGCCAAGTTATGAGTAAATTCACTGCAATTCGATTGGTAAGTTTGCTTGCCACTCAAGTGGCGCTCCGTTTTGAATGCCAAAATTTAGCCTTCTAGTCCCGGATTGGCCTCTTGGAATGCCAAAATTTGGCATTCCGGTGAACATGGACGCCAAATTTTGGCATTTTAAAAGACCAATCCAGCCCAGAATACCAAATTTTGGCATTCAGAACGGAGCGCCACTGGAGTGGCAAGCAAACTTACCAATGGAATAGCACTGTTTTTGTTGGGATTAGGTCCCGGGGTTCTCAGGCTTTTGTGCAGAAAGTTTTAAAACGGTGTTTAAATGGTCTGCGTGCAAGATGAATCTTATCATGCTTGTTTTATAGTTGACTAATTTTAGCTTCTACGTTAGTTTTTAAGTCAGAGATGTGTCTGTTGTAAATTGTATCATCTTATTGTATGTTGTAACTGACTGCACTGGACTCATCTGTTATCATATCAACTGCCAGTACTAAACATAAGAATACTGAAGCACACAGTCACTCCCAACTCTGTGGGTGGTAAACACGAGGTGCAGTGCGAGATCACATACTTAATTCCTTTGTACAATTTTTGTACGTGGTCTCACACATTTTTGCGAATGCCTGCTAGTCGTACAAAATTGTTCGCGATTTCGAACGAATTTGTTCGATTCTGCGTACAACTTGGTACGAAAAAGTTTGCATGTTGAAAATTGTGTCAGACCACGTACAAAATTGTATAAATACATTTAGTGTGCAAGAAGCGGTGTGCAGTGTGCAACGAATGCGCAATGAAAGCTTTTATAGGTGATTCCCTGTCCCTCATCATTAGCGCGAGGGCATGCCCGATCTCCAAGTAAAGGAGACGTGCCGGTCGCTGCGCCGTATGTGCTGCTTGATTGGAGTCTCTTCCGGAGGACGCCACACGCCAGCCCGGCCCCGCCAGGCCGCGGTGGCGTGGGGTGCAGCCAGTGACCACCTCGCCGTGGTCGCCCTTCCCTTCTGAGAGGGAATGGGTTCGGCTCTAGGCCGGCTGGCGGCGCTTTATCAATGCAGTGCCGCTTCGGCGTGAGGGTGTGTACCGCCGTGGCGAGTTCGGCATGGCTGGCGTTTGCCACACCGCGGCGGTAATCAGTGCCGCCGCCGTGGGGGTCAAGGTGGTGGAGCACCAAGTGTTCACCCTCCGCCCCCTATGGGTGGCAGGGTTCTGGCTAGCCTAGTAGCCGGCCACCATGGCCTCTGCCAATCGCTGAACTCCCATTGGTTTAGATGTAAGGCCGCGGAGTGTTTGCTTGGCTGGCGTTTGCCACACTACTCGGCGCCACTTTGGGGGGTGCAAATATCATGTCAGCCAAGGGCTAATTGATTTGGCCTCTGCTCACCGGGAGATGAGGTGGGAGGATGTGTCAAAAGATGGCCTAAAGGGGGTGGTGTATTATTTGCACGTTGCCTTGGAGCCGTTCGTCGTGGGGGTCAAAGTGACGGAACACTAAAGTGTTCACCCTCCACCCCTTATGGGTGGGAGAGTTCAGGCCATCCTACAGGCCGGCTACTTTGACCTTTGCCAACTGCAAACCTTTCTAAGCCAAAGAGGCAAACTGCCTCAAATTGTTGCGGAAAACTGTTACTTTTGATTGCACGAAGTGGAAATTAGAAGTGATAGCCGCTGTATCTTTTTGTGTTCGACGAAGACGTAGGCATGGGTTGGCCTAGTTTGCGCGGTTTAATGGAGATCGATTCCCTTTCGCATTGCATTAAGAGTGGCGGGCCTCGTGTTTACCTTGTGGTCTGACAGCAAGCTCAGTTCGTCACATTACATCACCATATATCTAACACTTACATCAACATCGACCTTCTCTATGACATTGACGACGTTAATAGCATTATGTTAGAACTTTAAGGAGCTAGAAAGGGAGGAAGGCCTCTAATTATCTTGTTGGTTGGCTTCTTGCACTGTTGGAAATAAATTTGGATTTCACAACCGTACCTCTGGGCAAGGAAATGCCGACGGTTCCTTCTTAAATCTACGAAGATCCTTTAAAAGTTTGCGAAGAATCACCGCGAAATCACTAAGAATCTTCGTGCATTTCAGAAGCATCTTCAAAAGCTACTAAGAATCTTCATAATTTTACGAAGGTTCTCGCCGCACTTTTTTAATGTTTCAGGGGTACCTTTTGTAAATTCCTGGGATTTACTTTCACAGTGTACTAGATGTTTTTATGTGCCCAGTTCTCACGATGTTATATTTTTCTCGTTAATGTTTTCAGGTTCACCTGTCCACAATGCTCGTAATATCAAAATGTTGTCTATGTATTGCAGTTTTTGTGTAACTTATTAAGAAAAATCCCTTTTGTTCTCCTAATTCCCATAGTCTCCCACTGCGACATTGTCAGCCCTTCAACAATTTAAATGCCTCTTCTATAGGGACGACAAACCCAGATAATACCGGTACATTGTATTTTTTTTTTTTTTTAAATAAATTAATAGTTGTGGCTGAAGCAATACTAAATAGCTTTTTTAGTTGTGGTCAGAAATGATGTAAATCTAGTGACACATTTCCTTGCTATCTCAAAGATGCGTTCAATTGACCACGATATGCGGGGTTTTTGGGCCGCATATTGCTACACTACATGACTAGCGTTTGGTTTTTATAGACAGAATAAATTGGCATTTTATGAAGGGTCCCACACACTGAGTGCGTATGGACTCTGTAAATAACCATGGTCACATTTGTGCATATTTTACAGATTTGTATATAAATAAGGTACAATTTTATTAATACCTCAGGACAAAATGAAAATATTTTCCATATAGTTAATGTATTAAATTGTCCATAGCTCCATATGCACAATGTCAATAGTTATGGACAATATAAATTCATGGAAATCGCTCCGTTCTAAATTCTAAAGCAAAGGAGTCCAATATGTGGCATTCATAGTAGCCAGTTTACGGCAGACGAACCCGGAGCCAAAAGAAAGTTGCCACTTCGCGCGGCGGCAATGCCGTGCTCGTAGAATTAAATAAACTTTCAATTCAAAGGACGTTGGTTCACGTCGATTCCCTGTGGATGCTGTTTGACCTAGGACATGCGCCCTTCACATAAAAATCAAAACACAAATGTATTCAGGTGAAAAACTTGCCCGATGCGGGAAACTCCACAGGGCACTTCGATTTGTTCATTCATTGCATTCCGGGGTGCGATTTTGATGGCCACAGAACTGGCACGCCGTTTCGAATGCCAAAAATGTGCTAGTCTGGTCCTGAAATTCGCCCCAGCTTACAAAAATTTGGCATTGCAAGAGGCCATAGCGTCATTGGAGAGCTTATAAAGATTTGGTAAAGGCTTGCCAATTCGTGGCATTCAAGACGGCTCGCCGATTTTGGGGCCAGCAAACTTGCTTCTTGATAGACAGCGTATGCCCACATGCAGCAAGCTCGCGCCCGACTGCAGCCCCCCGCCCGAAGGCTAGGCAGCCCAACGCGCGCCTCATGGCGATACTCGAAGAAGTACGGGGAAGAGTTGACGGGGGAACAACTGTGATACACCCAATTATTCGTACTTTTAAAAGAAAAATTATGAAATATTCATAAAATTACGAGTGATTTGTAATATTACGAACGGCTCATAAAAGAAAATTATGAATCATTCGTAAAGTTACGAACAGCTCGTGATGCTTTAACGAAAAAACTAGGGAACGAAACATTCATAATGAAATATAATGAGTTATTCATATGTCTTATGAAGCATTCGTAAAAAAAACGAGTTATTCATAAAAATAATGAATCATTCGTCATAAAATTATTCGTAAAAATATGAATGTACTATGGGAAAATACTATACAAGAATGGTTCATAATTTTACGACTTTTCTTTTATCAGTGAAATGTCTTTCGGGACGAAGGCTGTCTAGAGGTGTCCACAATATTAGTTGGAGAGCTGATCCAGGTGGTGGGTTTGGATGCCCCTGGAGACAATGCGGCTGCGAGAAACGAAAGGAGGAGAAGATTGCTGTCTAGGAATCGAAGGAAAATCGATGCCGTCGGTTGCTCGGTGTGGGTCTGACTGACCACCTTGAACTATTGAAGGACAAGGACAATGCAGCTGAGATGTGGAAGAGTGTGTGTGACAGGTTTGGAAGAGCCTCCATGGCTAGCAGAGCGGTGTTTTCTATAGTGAGGATGTTAAGGGACAAAAAAAGACCCAACCTTGCACTTTGTGATGAAAACAAAATAATGTCGGATTTTTATGTTTTCGGGGGTGATCTATCGATCTGGATATGGCGCCACGCTGAAATCCGACTCCTTCATCCTGTTCGAGGCCAAGAAGTGCTAAATCATCTACAAAGGACGGCTAAATGACGTTGTATCGGCCCCGCGGAGGTGTCAATCGATTCGTCTGTTCATTCCGGTTATTTTGACACCTATCTCGATATGGCGCGGTGCGCGGGCATGAATCCTGGCCGCCTAGAAGGTACCCCAAGTGCCTTATCCACTACAACGGCATGCCTTCCAGGTGCCGTAGCGCCTCGGAAGAGGTGTCAATCGATTCGTCTGTTCATTCAAGTTATTTTGAAACCTACCTCGATATGGCGCGGTGCGCGGGCGCGAATCCTGGCCGCCTAGAAGGTACCCCAAGTGCCTGATCCACTACAACGGCATGCCTTCCAGGTGCCGTAGCGCCTCGGAAGAGGTGTCAACCGATTCGTCTGTTCATTCCGATCATTTTGACACCGGCCTCAATGTGGCGCCGTGCGCGGTGTTTCGGTGGTGAAATATTGGGGTCCGGTAAACGAGTGAGTGACAAGACAATTTAGATCGAACACTGTCTTTGTGTTTGTCCACTGAGCTTTGCCGGCTGTCTGCGGGGCGCAGCGATGAAATCCCTATCATCGGCTCAAAGGAATACCTGCCCTACAAGATCAAATTTACCCTCAACATTGAGGTCAAGGAAACTGACAACAGAAAAACAATATGTTTGTTATGCAAGAGTAAACTTACCGAGTTCCATGATTTTAAGAACATGTGCAGGAACACCGAGGCACAAGGCCTTGGGTCTCAAAAGAGCTCAGAAATACCACCAATCTTTGCTGTGAAAATAAAAGAGGAACCAAAAGACTTCCAGGAGGTGGTGAAACAGTTGGCCTCAGTGCCTGTTCCTAATGCAGAACCTATCAAATTGGTTCCTGTCTCAAGTTTGCCATTTCTATTTAAAAATGATGTTAAGAAGGAAGAACCATACAGTGACAGTGTGAAGTCCCCCCGAACATCCCCAAGCTTGGAGCACATTCAAAATTTGATTTCACACTGGGGCCACAATTTTGATCTGACCGTAACCAATTTTTGGCATTGAAGTACATGTGGTAATACCTTTATTTACCTAAATTGGCTGCACAGCAGTGAGAGTGGTCTGTCCGCCACAGCACTTTGACACGAGGTGCCCCTGACATGAGGTGCCCCACCCTCCCTTACCGCGGTACGCTTGGTGTTGCGTTACGTGCTTTTGTGACTGTTGTGTCGTTGTGACGCTGTTTTACTGCCCTTCCTACCAAAGGTAAGTTATTATTCGTCTTTGCTTTCTGAATTTAGTTTAGTGGTGTAAGGCCACATTTTTAAAAAGTCAATTATTGTTTTAGGTATGAAGTAGCATAGTTATGGCGTTTTATAAAGTGGATACTAGTAAGCCAGTGCAAGCTCCAACAAGGACGACTGACGGGACAAAATGTTTGTTGTGCCAGACTGCCACGAATGAAAAATTAACTTGCCCTTGAAACAGCAAACGTGGCTCGACGACTGAGGGTTACCAGATCCTTTCAAGTCAGTTACTTAACGAGTGGCGTCCCGTCTGGATCACGCTGCCCACGGCCGAAAAGTCGTGTGTTGCATTGAAATCATGCCGGTGCAAGGGAAAATGTGAACCTGCACGCTGCTACTGCCTAAAGAATGGACTAAAATGTACTTTGCCCTGCAAAAATTGTAGTTGTCTTCGCAATGACGTGACCGAGTAGTAGGTAATTTTGTCCATGTGGGCTTTCTTAGATTAATGACAATAACGTCGTCACAATAAATTTTTAAATGTTTATAATTAACATTTTATAGTGTGCCCTATATATTGTATTAAAAAGACATTTTTGAACCTATGAACAAAATGCGAAAGTTTGTCCTTTACAGCAAAACCTTTCATTGCTTGCTGACGTCAGTGCACGACGCACTAAGCTTTCTTGGCGATAGAGTAAGGAGAAGCCTCGTCTTTGCTGGAGATGAGACACTTCGTGCACGTTCTAGGCGGCCAGGATTTACGCACGCGCACCTCGCTATATCGAGGCAGGTGTCAAATGGACCGGAATAAACAGACAAATCGATTGACACCTAGGCGCTACGGCACCTGGAAGGCATGCCGTTGTAGTGGATTAGGCACTTGGGGTACCTTCTAGGCGGCCAGGATTCGCGCCCGCGCACCGCGCCATATCGAGGTAGGTGTCAAAAGGACCGGAATAAACAGACAAATCGATTGACACCTCCTCCGAGGCGCTACGGCACCTGGAAGGCATGCCGTTGTAGTGGATCAGGCACTTGGGGTACCTTCTAGGCGGCTAGGATTCGCGCCCGCGCACCGCGCCATATCGAGATAGGTGTCAAAATAACCGGAATGAATAGACGAATCGATTGACACCCCCGAAAAGGGCGATACGACGTAATTTAGCCGTCGTTTGTAGATGATTTAGCACTTCTTGGCCTCGAACGGGATGAAGGAGTCGGATTTCAGCGTTGCGCCAAATCCAGATCGATAGAGCACCCTCGAAAACCTAATGATCCGACAATATTTTGCTTTCATCACAAAGTGCATGGTTGAAGCCCTTAACATCCTCACTACTAGGGAGTATACCATGCTCAAGTACAAACCTGCTGAGGAGGAGTTTGGCGCTTACTGCACGCGCTTTCATAAAGTGGTCAGGGGCCTGCGGAATGCAGGTGGCTCCAGGGACGGACTGGGGGCCCACGAGTCGGGTGGGAAATCTGGTCTAGGGGGCCCGGATTTGCCTACCATCCAGGGGCAGAAGAGAGCTTCGATGTATTTAAGTGCCGTAAATTCGATCTGTGACCAATGAGGTATTTTAGTGGTGAGAAGAAGAAAGGGTTGTAGTCTGCTAACCGTCGGGCGTCCGCTGTACTATAAAATTGGCTGAGCGATTAGCGAAGCCAGTTACTTCACTGGGGTGAGAAAGTTTGGTCTGCCTGTCAGTGTGTGTATGTGTGTATGTGTGTGTGTGTGTGTGTGTGTGTGTGTGTGAGCACTTCTTCTCCTGAACGGCTCAGCCGATCTGTCTGAGACTTTGAAGGGTTATTCGGTATGTCCTTGGCTCGCCACACAAAAATTTTCAGCTTTCTATCTCATTCTATTCAGTCGTACTAACGTAAAAACGCCAAAAAAATGGCAGAAAAATTGACTTTTTTAGTGATATTATATCATTCCAAACGAACAACTCTGTCGATCTGACTGATATTTTGCAGGATTGTAAGGTATATCCTTGGATCACCACACGCTGAAATTCAGCCCTCTATCTCAAATTATTCAGTCGTACCAACGAAAAAACACGAAAAAACGGCAGAAAAAATGCAACTTTTCAGTGACGTTATATTTTAGAGACATTTTTACATGGTTTCGTATGTTTTTGAAGGTGCTAATGACGAAAATGAAATCAATTTGGACCCCTGACCAAAGTTTTAACTGCGAATTGGCTACCTCGACCCGAATTTACGAACATAATCAACTTCGCCCCTAATCTTGAAGAAAGGGGGTCGGCCGACTTAAAAAAAACTATTGCAGATTTCGATAGGTCCCGGCAAGACCTTTTCAAACAGAGGTCGGAAGGGGGGTCTAGGAGCCCGACTTCATTAGTTGGCCGAGTCAGGATCTTGAAAAAAGGCGATCGACCGACTAAAAAATTTTATTGCAGATTTCGATAAGTCTCGGCAAGACCTTTTCAAAGAGGGGTCGGAAGGGGGGGGGGGGGTCTTTGAGCCCGCCTTCATGTATTGTGAAAATTGGTGCAACGGCCATGTTTTGCACATTAACTGTGGCACAGTGGGAACACAAGACCGGGCCTCAGTCCTGGTGTTACATCAATAAGTTTGCGCTTTACCTCCACGGGGTATGAGGTGCGAGGACCGAAGGCCCGAGAGATGGCCTCCGATTGGGCCAAGCCAGGTCTGGTGCGAGGGCCGAAGAAGGCCCGAGAAGAATCCGCCGGCAGGCCAAGCTGGTATCGGCCCCTGTCGAACTGAATTACCTGCGGGGCGAAGCGGAGCTGCCTACTCGGTTTGACTGAATAAGGGCGCGCCCTAGCTTGTATACTTCGACCATTCATCACGTAGTGCACTACTTATTGCCTCAATGATCCCTTAAAACAGCTTGCCGAAGGCAAGAATTAAGCGCCGCAGGCCAAGGTAGGTGAAACGCCAGGCGTGGATTGTCGAAACTGGCGCAGCATCGCAAAGCCTGTTACGACAAGACACGCACTGAAAAACCAAACGTTGTCTAGGCCACACCAACTGATGCGGTCAAATGAGTGCAATTTTGACCGCATCAGTTGGTGTGGTCTAGACCACGTTTGGTGTGGTCATTGCATTAAAAGGGCACTCCAAACGTGGTCTAGACCACACCAGAGCACTCCAAACGTGGTCTAGACCACACCAACTGATGCGGTCCAAATGGCACTCATAAGACCGCACCAGTGGTGTGGTCTAGACAACGTTTGGTTTTACAGTGCGGTCTGGCGTAAGTGTACCTTGTAACAGTGTCTTTTCTTTGTTTGATTTAAGCTATTTACGCCATAATATTTATTTTTTATAACTTGTGTGATGTCCTTAAAGTCACCAAACCTCAAACCCACAGCGACGCAAGCGGGCCCGTGTAATCTTCCTGCTTCTCATGTGAGAAGGCCCGGCCCGTCAGGGGGGCCCGCAACCCATATCCTGAGGGGGGGCCCGGGTGGGGATCCAACAATCCCCACCCGGGCCAGTCCGTCCCTGGGTGGCTCATATACAGAGGAGGACGTGGCTTTCCACTTCTTGTGGAGCTTGCCCAGGGAGTACGAGGCTCAGACCTCAGCCATTGAGGCCAATCCTTCAAACATAACCTTGACGTTTATTAGGAATAAGATTGAAGAGTATGAGTTACGTACTGGAGCCAACCGGAAGAGGAGGGGTGGCTCTGGTTCATCTCTCACAACAAGTTTTAACGCTCTTGATGTTTCAGGTCGAGGACGTGGCATGAATCGATTCTTCCCGTACAGCTGCAATAACTGCGGTTTTAGAGGACACAAGTTTGGTGAATGCACTAAGCCAGGAGGGGGTGCTCATCAAGGAGGTCACCACCAAAGATCTGCCAGAGGTGGACAGCCACAAAAAGGAAACTATCAGAGTGGGAACGGCAACAACTCCAACAACAACAGCAACAACGGTGGAGGAAACCCTGGTGGTTATCAGGGAGGCCGTGGCCAGAGCAACAACCGAGGTGGTCGAAGTTTCTCATCCAGAGGAAACCATGGAGGCCGTGGAGGTTTCCGAGGGGGCTGTGGCTCTGGAGGGCCGTCTGCTATGTTCTCAGAAAACAGAGAGTCTGCTGGTTATGACTTCTGTAGCTCTGAGGATTATGAGGTAATAGAAACTATTGCAGTTGAAAGTCTCCTGTCATGTGATGTGCAAGTAAGTGAGCGGGCCATGAGTGTTTACGGCAATTCATGTGTAGCATTCACTCTTGACTCCTGTGCTACTAGACATCTGGTGAAGACTGACGTTCCAGTGTCACAGAAACGAACCCTTCTAAATCCAGTAAAAATACTCGTACCTAAAACCAACATTTGTATGCTGGCACGTTCAAGGGCCCTTGTGAGTGGCTATACTATTGTTGACGGAGTCTCCAGAAAGTTTGAGCTGGAGGCATTGATCGTGGATGATTTATCACATAACCTTCTGTCAATACCTTGCTTGGACAGTGAAGGTTATTGGACCAGCTTTGGTGACGGTAAATGCTACATTGAGTATGATAACGAGCTTCTTGCTATTGGCAACTTGAACTGGAATTTGTTCGCGAATTTGGTATGCATTTGGCATGTCTTTTCTCGTACAACGCACTGTCATTTACGCCACATGACGGCATGACTCACATGTGATGCTCTTTTTCGGCGTGAATTTCCTGTCACGCCAATTTTTGCCGTGACTTTTTGTCACGCCATAATTTGGCCATGTGTCCGACCGTAACATATTCAGTGGTTCTCCTACCTACCGTTTTTCTGCAGAGAACTAGAAAGATGATGCCTTGATCTTCCAATTTATTATAGTTTTCATGCCTATGGTATTCGTCCATTCTGGTTGCAGGCGTCGCTGCGGACGAGGCCCAGCCCCAGCAGCTCCTCATCGCCGAGACCTTCTCGCTGGCAGTGCCGGCTGGCGACGCAGTCCCGGTGGCGCAGGCCTCGCGCAGGGAGGCAGGCAGGAAGACGCGCCGCAAGTTCAAGTGTGGAGAGTGCGGGCAGCGTTTTAATGGAGAGACGGGATTGAGGCAGCATCTGGCAAGTCACGCCAAGGGGGGCCTGCACTCGTGTGAGACATGCGGCAAGGAGTTCGCCACGGTTTCGCATCTCGTCCGGCACAAGAGAAGCCACACCGGGGAAAAGCCTTACGAGTGTGACGAGTGTGCAAAGAGGTTTTCTGATAGCAGTCATTTACTTGTCCACAAGAGGATCCACCCAGGGGAAAAGCCTTACGAGTGTGACAAGTGCGGCAAGAAGTTCTCACAATCAAGTAATCTTAACACGCACACTAAGAAGTACCACACTGCATAAAACGACTGCCAACTGCGCCAATTGCGGAAAGAAGTGTTATCATCTTTCTTGACCAGGCACAAGAGGACCAACGATGAAGAATTCTCTCCCTTCCACTTGATCCAATAGTCTCTTGCTTTCTTGTGATGTGTTTTGGTTCTTAAATGTTGCAATCTGACTTGTAGGAATCATGAGATGAAGACTTCCCAACATCCATGTCATGTAGTGCCTGTTGTTGTCACTTCATTGTTCCTTTTGATTTTTATTTTGTTGTGTATTTACGCTTAGGTTTTCCTGCGCTTTTTTTTTGTTAAACCATTCTTACCTTTCTGCTTTACTATTGTCTACTCCTAGAAAGACCATAATTTAAGACGAATCTCGCAATTACATGAATGGCAATGCTTGCTAACTTTTATCGTTGAAGTAGAATGTTTCGTGTACTGAAGGCCGTTTTTTTTGACTTGCCTAAGCTTTTTTTGGCCCGTCCCGTATTATTTATAAAATAAATACGGAGGACGGGCATATAGTCTGATGCTTGCTGTGCGTCCGTTCGTTCGTTCGTCCGTCCGTCCGTCCGAGGACTTCCCGTTGTCCGATCTTCACCAAATTTGGTATGCAGCCTCCTTGGGTGACCCTAAGAACCGCTCGGTGGCAGCAAATCCGATCCGAGCCCCGGGGGCGCTGCTGCAGGTGCATCATGGTCTACATGGGCTGGAGGAGGATCTCGGCAACGGGTACAGCTAGAAGGGCATGTAGGGGTATTTTTGGAATCGGGGCGACGAGACAAAGCCAACGGTGCTGGTTTCGAGCAAATCTGAGAAGTTTGGACCCAGGTTCAAATCCCGGGGGGACCAAATTTTTTTTTTTTAGTTTAACGTTGTTTCTTATGTTTTTAAGGGTGCTGATGACGAAAATGATATCCATTTTGACCTAAGACGCTGCGAGGGCGACGCTGCAGGTGCATCATTCGCGAAATTCACGAATGTATAAATGTACGGGACGGGCCAAAGTTGCCGATTTGTATCGCTACTTTTCCTGTTATTGACCTCACCAATTGCCCAATTTCAAAGTCCATGGAAATCCGCTTGTACTTAACTTGTGATTTTTTAATACGTACTTTGATGTTTTCGATCAGGTTGGCATGCCTGGCAATCTTTTTCTGGATATCATCCCCTTCCTGCCCCTGGGACAACAATTGCAGCACCCCTGGAGTGGATACCCGTGTAGGGCGTGAAATGGAGATGACTGTATTGTGTCATTGTATGATACATTGTACAGAAAAACTGAGAGCTGAAGGTGGGATTCCCAAGTCTGACCAAATTCCAACAGTAGTTGTGCCAAAATATTTTTTAAATCCTGAATGGCTTTCTCTACTTGTCCGTTACAGTGCGGCGTTTGCCTAAACTGCCGCCCTTCAATTTGGAATTTATCTAGAGCTTTTTGGAAAGTAACACTGTTAAAATACGATGCTTCATCGGAAACAAAGCAATCTGGCACGCCATACCGAATCATAAAGTTTTCTAGACAATTTATAGCTGTTGCTGCATCTGGTACTCTTACTGGAAGTGCAATCATAAATTTAGTATAGGAGTCGACAATAATACAGGCATGTTGATTTTGGCCTTTTTTGCCCATGGCGCTGTTTCTATGTTTTTCGAGCTAGGATGCTGAAATTTGGCAGGTAGGTGCCCCCAATGCTCTTCTTGAGCCCTACCAAGTGAGCAGTCCGTGCACCCCCCTCAACGGCCTGTGCAACCCCTTCATTGCTTAAGGGTGTAAAAACTGAGAGAAACGTGGCGAAATTTTTGACTTTTAATGATCGGAAACGTGAAATGTGTCGTGTACCGACTCAAATGAGTCTCCTCTTCACAACCGTGCAAGCGGAATCTTAATCGGACAAACCCACCCCTTTCCACGGTCACCCCAACCCCCTCGAGGGGGTTGTTTTCAAAAATGTTTAAAACCGGCAGCAAACGATTCAGTGGCCTCTCCTGTACACGGTGCAAGTTTTTTTTTTTCGATTCCGACTACCTCGGGCCGTACCAACCCCTCGGAGGACCCACCCCTTTTTGAATTAGTGTCGTTTGAGTCCCAAAGAAGTTGAATATTGGCGCTAATTTTCATTGGGACTCACCTTGGGTGGGCACGAACCCATCCCAGTCAAAAAATCAGGTGCCGGAAATTTTCATCCACCGTTATAGGGGTGGCCACCCCCTATCGCCATCTGCTCGCCCGGGAAGGGAAGGAAAGGCGCTCAAGGGTGGTCTCGGTCAATAAGACACGGCTGAACCATTCCTGAAATTTTGGAGTCGATCCGGTGCATCGTTCACCCCCCAGGACGTCAAAACTGTCGAAACCAGCAAAAACAGCCCCTAAGTTCATCCCTCGTCAACGCTGAACTCAGGTGGGGTAGCGGCCAAACTCCAAAAGTGTCCCATCTCGGCACATCCCTTCCCTGCAAGCCCCTTAACTTTCAGACCGCTGCGGCAACGCCCGCGCCCATGCGAACGACGCAAAGGCAGTGCTGCATTCGGGCCTCTCGCCTTGACTGCGCCACGCGCCGGCGAGTCAGGCAACCCATCACACAGGCCGCGCAGGTGCGCCAACGCACTGGAGTCGTGCTCGCGCGCCAGGTCGGTGTTTTCGGTCGGTGTTTTTGGTCGGTGCTATTGGCAACTTGAAGTGGAATTTGTTCGCGCTGGAAGTGGGTCTGGTTAACCAGCCCGAAGTATCAATGATGACGGAGGAGGAAAATCTGTGGCACAGGCGACTAAGTCATTTAGGGTATGATAACATGAGACGTTTGTGTGATATGGCTAGTGGTATAGATAAATTAAATTTTGAAGGTGATAGATTCTGTGAAATTTGCATTGAAGGTAAACAGGCTAAGTTGCCCTTTGGGGGAACAAGACCTAAAACAACCAGGCCGCTTGAAAGGGTTCATAGTGATTTGTGTGGCCCAATTAATCCCGTTGCTTATAATGGAGTAAAATACATTCTTACAATTATTGACGACTTCACTCACTATACTGTGGTATATGGTTTAAAGAGTAAGGAGAGCGAGGAAGTCTCAGAGTTTATAAAGGCTTATGTTGCTAGGGTTTCTGTTCTGTTCCCAAGGGGTATTAGTCAATTCCGTTGTGATAATGGCTCTGAGTATATTAATGACATTGTTAAAAGCCTTTTCCAGGAAAAGGGGATTGCGTTTGAGTTAACTATTCCAGGGACTCCTCAGCAAAACGGAGTGGCTGAGAGGCTGTTAAAATATTAGGGACAAGTATTGCAGGAGCACAAATTTATCTGAGTTAATTGCTTTTAAATTTGACCGGGGGTCTTTCACATTCTCTTTTGTTCTTGTGATCGTCTTTAACGTCAAATACCTCCTGCTCTTGCTAACCGTAAATGATGTGTATCTATGTACAATTTAAAAGTCTCAGCTGTGATTTCTTTTTTAATTTTGATTGTGATGTGTGTTTCCTAGGTAGTTAGTAATTTATATTATATTTTTTCTTTAAACACCCCTAAAGAAAAAAAAATTATGCAGATTTTGAGCACAGAAGATAATTGTGTCTTGTCTTGCTTGCATTAAAATTTATTTCAACGTTGTTTACTTAAACATTTTGTAAGCATTTTTTAATACTCTTCAAAATTTCGCAATTTCATGATGTTCTTCCCAAGCATTTTGAGTTTGTATGAGAGAACTGTGTTTTAATTCGTGTAAGGGCTGTAGCGGCATCAAACAAATGTCAACGGCTTTGTATGCATGAGTGATAATAAAACATTCAAAAATTCCTTTATCTTCTGTATTTGCATCATTTTCCCCACCACTAGCAGCTCGTTTGAACAATAATCAGGTGAAACAGAAGCAAGTTTTGTTTCAATTTTAATTTGAGTTCAAATGTTTAGAAAATGTAACTTGCCAGCAGCACAGATTGAAATTACAAGGGCATATTAAGTGGACCACTAAAGCAAAGCAATAGATATCAAAATAGATTGTCACACCATGTAAAGGCCCGACACTCATGGTCACACCATGGAGACAAACTAAGCTTGGCATGGTCACTAGGGGCGGTCATGGCGGGTCCAAAGTTCAAAATGAAAAATTGCTAGGTCAGAAAATGTAGCCCGTTCAAAGTTAGAAAGAATGCCGTCAAGGAAATCAAAATAAGACAATCCCTAGGGGTCCCACATCAACGGTGTTTGCTCACTTTAAATTCGTCTCTTTTCATCTTGCGGCTTGAAAGACGTGCCCACGAACTTCCTTGACCTGCTCATCATGATCAAGAATCTGACAAAGTGAGAGATATCAGAGAATGCTTGGAAGAACCGGGGCAGCATAACGCTGATGATCCTAGTGACTTGATCGATGAAAGAGAATTTTCAGACAATGTGCATGCACATCGTGGGGTTTCATTTGCGTTTCTCATCGTGTCCTCATCAGAAGCTAACAATAATAAAGAAAGTAGGTTTTAAACGATAAAAAGGTCTTTATTTCCAAGACTGCTCTCCTTCAATTTTGTTATAATAGTTGTAGCTGCTGTTTGCGCTGCTCTCATTGACGAGGCTAGTGTCTGGCCACGGTTGCTTTCTGTTTTCACAATGTGACACACAATGCATCACAGTGCTCTCTCAGAAGCAACCACAGATACACACTAACCTCCTCAATAATATCAATGCACGCTGACAATGGAATCACTTACACGTGAAGTGGATAGCACTTCACAAAACAAGGAGAGATATGATGTCTCATATGAAAGGTCGTATTTTTCTCTGGCAAGGATTTTGAGCGAAGCGTGCAGTCCGTGCGCCAACTCTTACCCTTTCGGCCGGTGCAACCCCTTCAGTGCGTAGGAGTGCAAAAGCCGAGATAAACGCGTCAAAATGCCTGACTTGTGATGATCGAAGTCAGCGCATGAGTGAACTGTAAGAGTGTGTTTTATTTACTCCAAGTCTTGCTAAGGTATTCACCCATGTGTAAACTTACTTAAATGTTCTGGTTCATTGCTGTTTATAAAAATGTTTTAAACAAATCTGACAGTTTATTTGTTATTTGCTGATCCTGTAGCTAATTTACTAAACAGAAAGGAGGTGTTGAGGGTTCGATTATTCTGAGAATCATGTGTTTTCCATAGAAGCAACTATGTGAGAGACCGGAACAAACTTGGCAGAGATTTGCAGAGAGTTATAATTGTGGACCTCTCTCATGTCCTCGAAAGCCAAAATTTTTTTGTGCACCGTTTCAAATGGGTCTCTCTTTGCCAACGGTGCAAGCGAAAGCAATTGAATTTGGGTGGCAAAATTCATGGTGACACACCTTAGGTAGGAACAAATCCATTCCGTTTAAAGAAGCCGATGTCGCTTATCTTCATTCCCCGTGTCGGGAGTGCGCACCCCACAGCGCCCCCTGGTCGCGCGGGAGGGGAAGGAAGGTCGCTTCAAGGTGGCCTTGGTCAGGAGAAAGCGCCTGAACCATTCCTCAAAGTTTTAAAATCGATATGATGCACTGTTCAGCCTCCAGAGCCTAAAATATACCAAAATAAGTATAAACCTCACTTTAGTTCAACCCTTAAAAAGGCCGAACTGAGGAGGGTTAAAAAGCAAACGCAAAATGCCTCGTCTCGGCGTATCTTGAAGCCCCAGAAGATACGGTTTGCTGCTGATGCGCCCGGGCCGAGGGGTCCACCACTCAGCCCAGGAGTGAACACAGGATTACTGATTACCAATGTTTACCTACAAAAATACTCAAAAAACTCTATAATTTTGGCCAGCTAAGAGCAGTTTTTGCCTATTTTCATGGGTGAGAAACCCAACGACCGATAAAAACAGCTAAAATATCCACTTTTGGCATGTGATAACCAGTGATTACTGGACGAAGTGTACACAAGATTACCAGAGTGGTGGACCCCTCGGCCCGGGCCCATGTGAGCAACGCAGAGACGGTGCAGCATTCGAGCAGCGGCTGGCGCGCAGTCCATCGCGCCGGCCAGATAGGCAACTCACTAAACGCCAGCGCGGCACACCAACTAACTGGAGACAAGTAGTTGCGGCGGGTCAGCGCTGTTTAACTAGGACATGCCGAAGAGCCGCGCAAATGACTGCTGTGCACGCGCACGATCCACCTGGGGGCCCTTCAGCATGTCCTATTCCAACAGCGCCCCTGCCGCACCAGCACGCCTCCAGTCAGTTGGTACATCTGCACGTGCGGGCGTGTGGAGAGTTGCCTGCCTGGCCGGCGCGCTGAATATGGACTAGGCGCCAGCCGCTGCTCGAATGCTGCACCATCTCTCCGTTGCTCGCAGGGGTCCGGGCGTTAGCGAAGTAAGCCGAAACCTTCGAGGCTTCAAGATTAAGGTTGCGCCAAAACGGGGCACTTAACGTTTGATTTTCACTTCCTCTCAGTTAAGCGTTCTCAAGGGATGAACTGAGGGGATTTTTTCACTGATTTGGACAGTGTTTTGGCTTCAGAGGCTGAACGAAGCATTAGATCGCCCCCTAGTATAAGAAATGGTTCAGGAGTTTTTTTTCTGTCGGAGGCCACTTTTTAGGGACCCTCCTACCCCTCCGGGGTGACCAGAGGGAGCTAGGGGGTTGTTGTCCCCGAGGCCATGGGACGCAATTTAATACTGTCGAAAATAAAGGTATCTTTGGCTATTAGCATACCAGCTAAGTTTTCATTCCTTCTGATGCTAAGTTTGATTTCTTTTAGCTCCTATGACAAGCGACATTCACTGTTTTTTTTGCAGGTGTTAAGTAATAAAAAGAATATTCTTTTTTGTTTCCTTCGTTTGATCAGTGCATCTGCTCTCTCAATCAAGGTGCATTTGGTAATTTGGGGGAGCATTGAGTGTCGAAATTATATTTTATTAACTTATTGTTTACTTCTAGATAGGTTTCATTCAGTAAAGTTTTTATGGAGTTAATAAAAAATATTGCTGCTTGTAAAATGGTCGTGATCAGGCCCCTACATGCCAGTAAATATGAACCGATGTCTTTGAAATTAAATTGGCCCAAGTCAATTTTGCTGAACATGCCATATACCAAATTTGAAGCCGAAATAATGAAAACTTTCCATTTTAAAGGCCTCTGTATTTTGCCCACATCAGGGTTTCCTGATGTTCCTTTCCGATTCCTGAATGGCAATCAGAAATCAGAAAACCAATCAGAGATTTCCCGAGTGGGAATCAGAACTCAAAATAATTCTGATTGACTTTCAAAAATCAGAAAACCAATCAGAAAAGTTCTGATTGGCTATCAGAAATCAGATATCAGGAAATCAGAAGTCAGGAATTTTCTGATAGTCGGTAGTCAATCAGGATTTTTCTAAATGTCATTCAGAAATCAGAAAATCAATCAGAAAGTTCTGATAAAATTTACACCAGTGGGACGAGGAAACTTTTTCTTTCGATGTTCTTGGTAACAAACTAAGTAGGTCGATCTTGCCACTGCCTCCAGGTCACACGCACGTCAATACGGAGAACTCTTCCCTTACACTGTTAGAAGATCGCGTTACAGAGCCCGCAACGTAGGACTTTTTTGTAATGAACGTCTATCCCGCCAAAAATGCGTATGGTCATACCCTTAGCCCGTGTGTACCACAGTCAATGCGTCCCAGATGTATGGGCATACCCTGGCTCGCAGCGTATGACTTTCGACGATTTCATACCGTAGGGTATGGCAAGTTGGTGGGGTGGTGGGCTGGCGTGGGCGGAGTGGGGGTGTGCCCCTCCTCCTCGCACCCCGCGCACCATCGCCGGACCCGCCACTCTGGCAGGGTATGCTAGAAAACCGACATGCCATCCCTCTCAGAGCGTGGTGGTCTGATGGTCTGATGGGAAATTCCGATGTTTGTTCAAAAATGGTACACCCCGTTCAACGTTTTTAAGGGTGTTCAAGTACCAACCGATCGATTCCTGAGGCCATGTAGGGTTTTCCTGAGATGCAGTGCCCCATCTGGAAACAAAGTGGTGCATTGACGTTCCCGGGGCCGTCAATAAACGAGCACAAGCTTGAATTGGAAATCAAGATTGTTTTGTGCCTCTGTGAGGTGGGCAACCGTTTCCTGATGACCCCTTTCAGTCGCTTGGGCTTGTCTTGTGTTGCGAACGCTTTGTTCCATTCGTACGGTGCCCTCTGGATTGCTGCAGTAGACTACACAGTCAAAAAACCTGGAAACTTTTGCTGAAAAATATTTTGCCCCCGGACGGTAGGCAAACATACGGAATAATACAGCGTATTTTGTTTTGCATCCGTCGTGACAAAACGAACAAATTGGTGTTTCGTTTTTGAAAATTGGACGAAAACTACGGATTTGGTGATTTTTTCAATCGCGTGTACACTGTAAAAACCTATTTTGCGATGGAGGCAGTACTTAAAATCATCGGATCGAAAAATAAAATAATAGGAGGTCGCTTATTTTTGATGTAGAACACTAATCCCAGCGGCGTTGGTCGATCCGGAAAAGTCGCCAAAATTTGGCCTTGGCTTACCTGTTGTCCTTTAAGACCATTTCAGACAGTAAATCCAAGGGTCCTGTGATGTCAACTTATGTCAAAGGAAGAGTGAGACTTCAACAAAGCAATTTAGAAAAAAGGACAAATTTAGTATAGAGTTACTAAAAATGAAAGTGTCAATGAAATTCTGACATGATCTTATCAGGCCATTCAACTGGTTAACGGCACTTCGGGGCATACTTTCCCTGTAAATCAATGCTTAGGACCTTTAGTTAGTTGTTTTCGCTAAAACAGCACAAAAAATGACTTTTTATTTCTTTTTCTTTTAACTCTTTGAGCAACAAGTGACCTTTAGGCAGGTAGTGACAGACAAACCTAATTTACGTTTTTTTTTCACATCTCAAATATTTTAACACATCAATTTCGTTCGATTTATATAAGAGTGACGGTTCAACGTTGTAAAATGCATTTCATTGACAAAAATGGCTCAATTTACATTGGTATAACAAAAAGAAAGCCAAGAGGGCACAAAACCTAGATTTTTGGCTGAGCGATCAGCGAAGCCAGTTACTCCACTGGGGCTGGAAAGTTTTTTCTGTCTGTCCGTGCGTGCGTGCGCGCGTGTGTGTGCGTGTCTGTGTGTCAGCACTACTCCTCCTGAACGGCTTGGCCGATCTGTCTGAGATTTTGCAGGGTTATTAGGTATGAACTTGGCTCGCCACACGCAAAAATTCAGCTTTCTATCTCATTCCATTCAGTCGTATCAACGAAAAAATACTAAAAAAACGGCAGAAAAAGTGCAACTTTTTAGTGAGTTTATACTTTAGAGACATTTTAACATGGTTTCTTATGTTTTTGAAGTTCCTGATGACGAAAATGAAATCAATTTCGACCCCTGACCAATCTTTTAACCGCGAATTGGCTACCTCGGCCCGAATTTACTTACATAATCAACTTCGACCCTTCATCTTGAAAAAAGGGGGTCGACCGACAGTGATGATGAGCGTCTGCGTCGCCGTTCTGCCGCTTCCGCAGAGCTATATTCTCGTACAAGTCCGGTTTAGGTTTCTCTTCATTTCTTCTCAACTTCCGTCCCAGCTCTTCTCCAAAGTACCCTATTACTTCGTCTATACCCGCTCGAGAGAGCACGCGTCGGCAGGGGCTCGAACCGCTTCACGTGTTTAAATTATAACCAAAAGTAAGTTGTTGAGATTGGATGTGGAAGTGCTGCCGATACTGATACTGAAGGTGCATCTACGCCTTCAGTGAATGGTCCGGTTTGCTGCGTCCGCCCTGAATCCTCGTTCGCTTTCGCTCAGCAGCCACATCCATCGCCGCCCCTAGACGGTATTATTTCATTGTTTCTCAGCCGTCAACTCTTCTTCACCAATCAGAGTGCTTCCTGAGGCCCGCCATTGCCCTGGTGGTCAAGATTTCAACGCCCTGCAGTCAGCAGCGCGAGTCAACGCCAGATTACGCAAGGAATCGGAAATACGGAGAAGGTAGGTGCACATGATCGTTCACTCATTTTTGAAAGCTGAGTAGTGCTTTCAAATTGTCACTTCCGGTTTAACCCGCTTCAGTGCCTCTGCTGTACCTCATCATCTACTCCGACATCCGTTATATTTCTCAGCGCACCACATTTGTAGGCTTTTACGATTCTAGGCATGTTCGCGTTGTTCTCATTGTTTGTGTAAAGCTCTCATCCTGGCGTGGAATTAGTCTTGCGTAACACTGCATCGTTCAACGATCGTCATAGTATGAAGAGTTTTCAGTAGAGGAAACCTGTGAGCAGTGACGTGACCCAACGAGGGGTCTCATTCGGGAGAACTTACCTGGGCGTTTCGGTATGAAGAATTTGATCTGAAATGCAAGCGCATTTCGCTTACTTTGATCATTTCTGACAGCAAAATTTTTGTAAAAAAAAAATCGTGGTTTAATTCACAAAAACTTGATGTTGTAAGTAAGTAACCGGTACTGAATCTAGAAACATGTTCCGCTTACTCTCTTATCCGTCCCAAATTATTGAACAAGATTCTTCATTCGGAAACGCCCAGTTGAGAAGTTTTGTATAGGAACCCTCTAAATACTACCGATTAACCCATCTTTTAATTTTGACTGCCACTTCAGACGTTTCATATAAATTTCTCTTACGCTCAAATCCAATAGAGAAAATTATCCTTGTGCAGGTGCAGGCATACCTCCTGCCGAGCGTATTTCTCGATAAATCTTCCACTTTTGACAAAGCTGTTTCTGTCCTATTTCCGCCTAGGCCCCCTGTGAAGTACTATTTTAAGGAAGGCGACGCACGATCGGCCACCAGCTCAGGAACGCCGAGGGAACGAGAGCAGACTCAGCCCGATTCAGGAAGGAATCGGAACGGCCTTGAGACGGATCTTCGGACACACGTTGGGATCCCGGAAGCCACATTTTGACGACGATCTGCAATCAAGGTATGTAACGGTTGCGAACCTTGACTTAGGTCACGCGGTCAGACCGGTCTGTAACACCCGTGTGGGCGCCCCCATGCGTCTTTATCTGCACTAGTCCTCCTGAACAGCTCGGCCGATCTGGCTGAGATTTTGCGGGGTTATTTGGTATGTCCTTGGCTCACCACACGCCAAAATGCAGCTTTCTATCGCAATCTTTTCAGTCGCACCAACGAAAAAACACTTCAAGAACGCCAAAATAAGTTGAACAAGGGCCAGCTTGTAAAGCCCATTGGAAATCCAAATTATAGATGCGCAAGATCTGTTTGATTTCTGCATTTCTGAGATAAGGAACAATTTCCATTTTTTTTTGTGTCCAAGTCTGAGGTGGATCTTCACCGTCAATTGTACTTGGAAATCAAGCCAACTCTCAAAACACCACCTGGAACAAGGACTTTCCATTGCTTTAAGCCACCATCTGGTACGAACTTTTTGGTGACTTTTAATTTTAGAAACATTTTTATATGTTTTCGCATGGTTTTGAAGGTGCTGATGGCGAAAATGCAATCCCTTATGACCCCTGACCAAAAGGTCAACCACGTAGGGGCTACCTTGCCTAGAATATTCAAGTATAATATACTTCGACTTTTCATCACGTAGTGCACTACCCATTGCCTCAATAAACTTTCGGACAGTTTGCCGAAGGCAAGGCAGTTAGCGCCGCAGGCCAAGGTAGATGTAACGCCAGGAATGGATTGTCGAAACTGGCGCAGCATCGCTAAGCCTGTTACGACAGTACTCAGTCTGGCGTAAACCTACCTTCTTCGTGGATAGGTAAAATTACGCCTTTGAAAGTCTTTTAATTATTACCTGCTGTATGTGTTTCAGGCAGGGACGGACTGGGGGCCCACGAGTCGGGTGGGAAATCTGGTCTAGGGGGCCCGGATTTGCCTACCATCCAGGGGCAAAAGAGAGCTTCGATGTATTTAAGTGCCGTAAATTCGATCTGTGACCAATGAGGTATTTTAGCGGTGAGAAGAAGAAAGGATTGTAGTCTGCTAACCGTCGGGCGTCCGCTGTACTTTATAATTGGCTGAGCGATCAGCGAAGCGAGTTACTTCACTAGGGTGGTAAAGTTTGGTCTGCCTGTCAGTGTGTGTGTGTGTGTGTGTGTGTGTGTGTGTGTGTCAGCACTTCTACTCCTGAACGGCTCAGCCGATCTGTCTGAGACTTTGAAGGGTTATTAGGTATGTCCTTGGCTCGCCACACAAAAATTTTCAGCTTTCTATCTCATTCCATTCAGTCGTACTAACGTAAAAACACCCAAAAAATGGCAGAAAAATTGACTTTTTTAGTGATTTTATATCATTCCAAACGAACAACTCTGTCGATCTGACTGATATTTTGCAGGATTGTAAGGTATATCCTTGGATCACCACACGCTGAAATTCAGCCCTCTATCTCAAATTATTCAGTCGTACCAACGAAAAAACACGAAACAACGGCAGAAAAAGTGCAACTTTTCAGTGACGTTATATTTTAGAGACATTTTTAGAAGGTTTCGTATGTTTTTGAAGGTGCTAATGACGAAAATGAAATCAATTTGGACCCCTGACCAAAGTTTTAACTGCGAATCGGCAACCTCGACCCGAATTTACGAACATAATCAACTTCGCCCCTAATCTTGAAGAAACGGGGTCGGCCGACTTAAAAAAAACTATTGCAGATTTCGATAGGTCCCGGCAAGAACTTTTCAAAGAGAGGTCGGAAGGGGGGTCTAGGAGCCCGACTTCATTAGTTGGCCGAGTCAGGATCTTGAAAAAAGGCGATCGACCGACTAAAAAATTTTATTGCAGATTTCGATAAGTCTCGGCAAGACCTTTTCAAAGAGGGGTCGGAAGGGGGGGTCTTTGAGCCCGCCTTCATGTATTGTGAAAATTGGTGCAACGGCCATGTTTTGCACATTAACTGTGGCACAGTGGGAACACAAGACCGGGCCTCAGTCCCGGTGTTACATCAATAAGTTTGCGCTTTACCTCCACGGGGTATGAGGTGCGAGGACCGAAGGCCCGACAGATGGCCTCCGATTGGGCCAAGCCAGGTCTGGTGCGAGGGCCGAAGAAGGCCCGAGAAGAATCCGCCGGCAGGCCAAGCTGGTATCGGCCCCTGTCAAACTGAATTACCTGCGGGGCGAAGCGGAGCTGCCTACTCGGTTCGACGGAATGGCGAGCCCCAGCTTGTATACTTCGACCATTCATCACGTAGCGCACTACTTATTGCCTCAATGATCTCTTAAAACAGCTTGCCGAAGGCAAGAATTAAGCGCCGCAGGCCAAGGTAGGTGAAACGCCAGGCGTGGATTGTCGAAACTGGCGCAGCATCGCAAAGCCTGTTACGACAAGACACGCACTGAAAAACCAAACGTTGTCTAGGCCACACCAACTGATGCGGTCAAATGAGTGCAATTTTGACCGCATCAGTTGGTGTGGTCTTGACCACGTTTGGTGTGGTCATTGCATTAAAAGAGCACTCCAAACGTGGTCTAGACCACACCAGAGCACTCCAAACGTGGTCTAGACCACACCAACTGATGCGGTCAAAATGGCACTCATAAGACCGCACCAGTGGTGTGGTCTAGACAACGTTTGGTTTTACAGTGCGGTCTGGCGTAAGTCTACCTTGTAACAGTGTCTTTTCTTTGTTTGATTTAAGCTATTTACGCCATAATATTTATTTTTTATAACTTGTGTGATTTCCTCAAAGTCACCAAACCTCAAATCCACAGCGACGCAAGCGGGCCCGTGTAATCTTCCTGCTTCTCATGTGAGAAGGCCCGGCCCGTCAGGGGGGCCCGCAACCCATATCCTGAGGGGGGGCCCGGGTGGGGATCCAACAATCCCCACCCGGGCCAGTCCGTCCCTGGTTTCAGGTTTTGTTCCCAACTGCAATTTTTATTTCCATCATCTTTGAATAAGCTAGCGTTTTCAGTTTTAAATATTAGAACATAGTCCATTAGCAAGTAAACTGAGAAGTAATTTGCAGTTCTCCCGTTATTGCATTCAAATATCGGAAAAGGAGAGTTCTTTTGTTATATTCCCTTTCAAATTTTATGCCAAATATATAGAAAAAAAAATACAATTTCAAGAAATCCTGGTACTCCCGGAGTTAATTTTATATTTATGTTATGGTGTAACAAAGATAGCTAAGGCTACGACTGCGTTGTGTTTAGTTCTGTTTATGTTTGTCAGACCATTGTAAATAATACTAAAACTTACGTAAAGACCAGCTGATTATCAACTTGTGTCAAAAACAGACATTTAAGACAGTCTCATAATACCTGAAGGACAAGTTATTCACAGAAACGTGCAGTAAAATAGTCCAGTTCACCCAGTTCAGCCAGCTTTAAGATTAGAAAAAAGCACAGCCCCCGTGTCCAGATCCTTTCGTCTAAGATTCAGAAGTACTATCAAACCTCGCTAGAAGGTGCAGCTACACGCCCACTGTTTTCGCCAAAGGACTTATAGTCACACTCAAACTACGTTAGGGATAGTTCTTTCGCAAATGCATTGCATTAGCACAGGCGTGCAGTTTAATGTCCTATTTCACTCCGATTCAAAGAGTTTAGAACATTTAGGGTTGGTATTTCTGAAAACAACAGGGCCTGCGCGCAGCGGTTTGGGACACTCCGGCCAACAATCACTGACCGACCGGCCGATCCAAATGGCCACGTTCGAAAACAACGTCTATACCATTGTTTGAGCTCTTCTAGCTGCAGTAAAAGACAATTTTGATTCGAACGCGCTTTTTCAAGGGAGCGAGCATTTTTGGTGTAAGCTGTACAGAGGCTAAAAGGAGCGCTGCTTTTGGTCGGATTCCATTTCCTGTGGCTTGGCTTCCCCCCTCCCCAGTTTTGCCACGGAAACGGCGATTTCAACTCAAAATTTCTCAAAATTGGCCCTACACTTTTTAACCACATTTCACCACTGAAATCAGGGTACAAAGTTGAACCACTCTGCCAAAGCTCATGAAAATCGTATAGAAAATGTCGGATTTGCAAGAGGGTGTATATATATATATATATATATATATATATATATTATATATATATATATATATATATATATATATATATATATATACATAAACCGGTGACACTATAAGGCTACTTCGTGCCTAAAAAGCGTTTGCCCTTTTTTCCTTATTAGAAGCATGATGGCGATAATAAACATTATTCTTTCACCAAACTTTGTGCCTTTGTAATTCTTCTTGAACAAGGTTACTATTTGTACCAGACTTAGTCTCAACCACAGAACTGGCAGTTCAGAAATAATCTGTTGCGGGGATAAACGAAACATACAGAAAAAGATTGAATTCTTTCAAAGTAGTTTATTTTCTTTTAATTTAATAGAGGTGATAGTGTCAAATATTTCATTTTTCTTCAAAATAGTTTTTATTTTTTACAAAAAACTTGTGCAGGATGCAGGTAAAGAAAATCACGAGCATTACATTTCTTTGATAAGAAGTTGTTGAAAAAGTACAAATGATGAAAAAAGTTGTTTTTCCTGGCAAGGAAATTTTGCTGGCCAACTTGAGTCCGGTTAGTCCCCCCCCCCCCCTGCCTTTTCGTCCGTCCTAACGCCGCCACGCTTCAAAGCGCCGCTATATCAAAGCTGTATCTCCCTCTCTAATGCCATCCCCGCCTCAGCAATGCGTTGAGCGCCAACTCTAAGAGCAAAATCCAACTTACACGCGAAAGAGCCATTACCCGCACTCCACCTTGCTGGAACTGACCGCGCAGACCAGCCGGCTGATTTCCCGCCCTGACTCGTCAGCCGTCCTTACGCCAGCACCGTTTCATCGCGTCCTTCATGCCTTTAACGGCGAACCCCTCACCACAGAAAAAAGGACAAAAAAGCGCCTTTTTTCATTTGCGGACACTTTTGTTTTAATGCCGATGCTTTTGAAAGTAGCATGCCGAGGGCACGCGCGTGCCCAAGGCCTGAGTTAGTACGTGGGGTTTGTTGGAAGTGGTGTAACGTGTTTGAGCTGGCGTAACGAAGGGAGAAAGTTTTGTTTTTGATACAGCCAGAAGTGAGTTTTCTACCCTTTAAAAACCCGAATAGACGTTTTGGCGATGATTCGGGACCTCCAGTAACTATCATCGTTTTTTTTGCCTTTCGTCCCACTCTGGGGCGTGAGCGATGGAACTCCATGATTGGGATCCATAGGGGTGGTAGAGTGGTGATCTGAGCTTCCACCGGAGGCGCCACTGTCAGCTCTCTCGAACTTCGAGAACCAGAAGTCTCTATGGAAGTGTGTCCAATTTTCAGTTGAATAAAAGAATCTTCCTGAGAAGGTCGCCGACTCGTTCGTTCGCCCTGATCACCCATAGGAAAATTATGCTTTCAGAAACGCCCAATTATGCCCTAAATTCCTAGCCAATTATGCTCTATTTACGTTGTCAAAATGGTTCAATTATGCGCCTGTTATGCTTTGTTTTGGTCCAAATTATGCGTTTTTATTCTTATTTTGTCAAAAAATAGGCAAATTGCGGAAAAAAGGTTTAAAGTGGTTTTAACAATTCTCAAAAAAATATTTTGGTTGTATTTTCACCTAACACACGTCATACGCCCACAACCACAACAAACGCCTGGCTCAACGCCTCACGCCTCCTTTCCTCCCAAAGTACTCCCGCGTAGCATTCCGACGCGACGCTTACGGGGAGTCGCACCAAATTCAAAACCAAGTCTCTTTCAGTGATTTTAAGAGCGTGTACGCCCGCTGTGACTGAAATTTGGCTCAGTTATGCCCTGATTATGCGTTTTAGGCATTATGCTTCGTTTTTCGTAAATTATGCTTTATTGTGCTTTGAATTTTCGGAATGGGGAGGGTAAGGGGTAACCAAAAATGTTGGTCCCGTTTCTGTAACATCCTTTTTAGGAAATAATGCTATTATGCGAAAGCATAATTTTCCTATCTCTATCACCCAGAAACAACTGTCAATCAATCCGATCAAGTGACGAGCGTGTAGTCCTGTCAAACACGTTATTGGCGACGATGATCATTTCACGAACTGTTTACGCGGTTCTGTCTAGGAGCACGCGGCAGTAAAGCAGTTTAGCAATATAAAATAAGAAAAGCCACACCTTCTCCGATTCTCCTGATAGTTTGTGGGCTTGTAAGAAACCAGAAGGGAAGTCTTTTGCTAAATTTCTAGATCCTGAAAAAAATTATCGGCTTGGTTGCGGGTAATTGTAGTTTAACTTTTGGAGTAAAAACACAGATTTGGGTATTTAGCGCTACAAGGACAACTTTCATCCCTGGGGGTTCAAATTTGCCATCCTTATGTAAAATCGACCAAGAAAGAAGAATAAAACCTCGGATTTGACGTGGGACGAATACCGGCTGCACCAGCCTCAGAAAACCACTAAAATAAGGCCTAAAATTTACGTTTTGCTTTGGACCTTTGTAGAAAACATTTTTTGGCGCCATCCAATGTTTTGATCATGTGGACTTCTAGCCGTTTAGGAGTTACAGGACTTTCAAGTCTAAAAGTTACGTCCAAAATACCTGAGATAGGAATTTTTTTTTCCAAAAAATTGACGAAAAATACCTTCTGCATACATGAATCGATTCATCTCAGCAAGACAAAGAAAAAGTTTTTTTACAACTACGACGTCCGAATCGAAATGTAGATGTTCTAGACCATTATGGTTTAAAACTTGTATGATTCAGAAAATGTACATTTTAGTTTTGTCTCGCACTGTTCACTGGTTAAACTAAAGCGTAACTCTATGCTTGAAGACGTTACGCTTGAGAGTAAGCATACTCTGGAAATTCCCCCATGCATTTAGATAGAGGAAATCTTGGTGGATGAGCCTGTTACGGTTGGTTTCGAGCGTAAACTGATCAAGCTTTTAAAAAGAAGGTTCTACTACGCTAAAGTTTTACCAGTGTTTCCAGTCCAATTCTTCCTCGATGGCTGAGTAACTAGCGAAACCAGTTACTACACAGGGGTTAAAATGTTTTGTCTGTCCCTATGTGTGTTAGCACTGTCTGTGTGTCAGCACTATTCCTCCCAAACGGCTCAGCCGATCGAGGCAAGATTTTGCACGGTTGTTAGGTATGTTAGGCTCGCCTCAAGCTAAAAATCAGTTATATATCACAATTCCTACGGTAATACAAAAGAAATACACTAAAAAGCGGCAGAAATGGTGCAATGTATGTCCGTATGTTCAAGAAGGTGCTGACGATAAAAATAATAACAATTTCGACCCCAAGCCAAAGTTTCAACCTCGTAGGGCCTACCTCGACCCGAATTTTTATCAAATGATCTACTCGTTCCTTCACCACGTGGTGCCCTACATTTTGCCTCAACAGTCCTTGAAGCTATTTTCCGAGCGCCGCAGGCCAAGGTTGGTGTAAGCACCACGCGTTGATTGTCGTAAATGGCGCAGCATCGCGAAGCTTGTTACGTCAAGACATGGTCTGGCGTATATCTACCTTGTCTATGTGATTATTTTAAAAGTTGCACCATTCCCGGTATTGCGCGTTAAGGGTCTATCCACGGTAAATGTGTGTGTACAATTTAGTCCGTGGTGATGCATGATGTCAAACCTGTTTCACAATTTGCATGACATTGTGCGCTTATCTGCATAAAAATGTGCACTTTCCGCTTGACATTCATATTCCACGTGTGCACACAATCGTGCATGTTACTCGTTACTCGTACACCATTCTGCTCAAACATTTGGTGCGTCCTATACAGCAAACAGAAAAAAAAAAACAACAACTGTAGTCTTAAAAGCTAAACCTTTGAAGCGGAAAAGCTGCATCATTGAGGCCACAGTCCGTCGGAAATAACCTTTCATACAAATGCGCCCACATCAATGCTCTAGTGTGGGGTCACAATCACAATAAGCACCCTCCCTTGCCTGGTGCCGGTAATATTTCAATATAATTGGGTCTAACAAGACAGCCATACACAGGAAAGTCTGTTTTAGGTAACAGGAAAATATGTTCGGGCTGCCTGATCCGGAAATTCGATACCTCACAATGACAAGCACGTAGTTTAGTCAAAAAAAAAATTGTCTGAGGGATTACCGAAGCCAGAAACTCCCCTGAGGTTGGAAAGTTTTCTGTGTCTGTGTGTCAGCACTTCTTCGGAACGGCTCGGCCGCTATGACTGAGACTTTGCAGGGTCATCAGGCATGCCCTTAGCTCACCACACTCAAACATTCAGCTCTCTATCTCCTTCCTTGCAGTCGCACTAACGTAAAAGCACTGAAAATACGGCAGAAAAATTGACCTTAGCACAGATTCGGAAACTAGACAATATTTCACATGGCGTAGGATGGTTATCGGTTTCCAAATCAAATTTTTACTTCTATACATTTAGGCCTGTAAGTGGAACATGTTGTGGTCATCATTTTCGCTTCATATTTCGGGGCCGTTTTACTCTTTTCGAGGGTGATTCTGGAAGTTTGGACCTAATGATAATGGTTCGCGACAATGTGAGGAACAACTTTCTCGCGATATGTTTACCTGTCTAAGGCTTCCTGATACCGTAAAATATTGAAAAGTGGTAGCCGCGGCGCGTTTTTCCGCCGCTGAGTCAGCTTATATTTCTATTTATTATTAGTTTTCAGCCTTTTTCGGAGAGGTTCATGTGTACCAATCGATTCCTTGTCCTTTTTACTATCAGAATCGGTACCTCCTTAAGCAAAAATAAGATAAGTACAAAGAATGTCATAATTTTGTACGATTTTGTGAAATAAACAATAAAGAACATAACCAGAGCACGGCTTATTAGCGTTCATGCCTCTATGTTTGCTACCACTGCCTTAAGGATCCCGGCCAGGACCTACTCTTCTTCTTACTGTTCTTCCCCTAAATACACTAGCCTCACCATACTATTGGCCATGCACCCCCACTCTTCACCCTAGTTCTTCCCTATGTTCTTCTACGCCCGTAATATAAGCACGCGCTTCCAGGCGCCAGCTACCATTCTGTACTCGGTCACCTACTGTCAATACAGAACGGTCCTGTCTCTACAAGACCCCTGAGTCATCCCTTCCCTCCAAGTCTCTTACAATCGGACACTATAACAGTATGTTACTTGTAAGAGCAACAATTATTAAACAACTAATTGGGTATCGTATAAAATACTACTTTGTCCAACAATGCTAGCAAAATTTAGGACTGCACCTTATTCTGGATGTTTACAAACGAACTGCATGGTTTTTTGCGAGCTAAACAAGAGGTTGGGAAAGAGAATCTTAAATTGATGTTATGTAATATCAATAAATTAATATAAATTGCTTATGATTCGTTCAAGTGATGGAAGTCTGCGTTGAATAAGTAAATATTTCAACTATTTCTCCTCCTGGAGAAAAAAAAAATTAGATAAAACACGTTAAACAAAGCACACACAAGAATTTCTTGCTTATCATACAACAAAACTGGGTTTGAGAAAAAAGAAGTGTGGGAATGAGAGGTTACGATGCAGCAGCCACTTTTTACAGACATTTTATATCATCATTTTATGGAAAAATTTTATTGTGGTTAAAAATAAACTTCATTTACGCCTGAAAGATGAGGATTTGATCTTTCAAGTAGAAACACTAGCTACAGTTCTCTTTGTCTAAAAAGAATTGAATCAAGCAGCTAACAGAAACTGTTTTTGACGACAATACTCGTTCTCTTAACATTTACCTAATTTGGTACATTATGAAAAGAACGAGTCAAAAATTTACACTGGTGAACCAGTAACCTACAAGGATTGCCCTTACTATAATTACGCAAACAATGCCAATAAAATCAGACTTTCTGAGGAAGTATAATTATTCTGCGAGGAGATGTTTTACCAACAATCACACGTATTTCCTATCTATGACAAATGTTTTGCTTGCACATGCTTCCACCAGTCGTTTAATTTGCGTCTTGCTAGTAAAACGGGTAAGAGGCGTCTTTTGCTGCGCACGCATGAGCCAAGGGGTCGACGGCCGCCGGCATCAGGGACGGACTGGCCCGGGTGGGGATTGTTGGATCCCCACCCGGGCCCTCCCTCAGGATATGGGTTGCGGGCCCCCCTGACGGGCCGGGCCTTCTCACATGAGAAGCAGGAAGATTACACGGGCCCGCTTGCGTCGCTGTGGGTTTGAGGTTTGGTGACTTTAAGGACATCACACAAGTTATAAAAAATAAATATTATGGCGTAAATATCTTAAATCAAACAAAGAAAAGACACTGTTACAAGGTAGACTTACGCCAGACCGCACTGTAAAACCAAACGTTGTATAGACCACACCACTGGTGCGGTCTTATGAGTGCCATTTTGACCGCATCAGTTGGTGTGGTCTAGACCACGTTTGGAGTGCTCTGGTGTGGTCTAGACCACGTTTGGAGTGCTCTTTTAATGCAATGACCACACCAAACGTGGTCTAGACCACACCAACTGATGCGGTCAAAATTGCACTCATTTGACTGCATCAGTTGGTGTGGCCTAGACAACGTTTGGTTTTTCAGTGCGTGTCTTGTCGTAACAGGCTTTGCGATGCTGCGCCAGTTTCGACAATCCACGCCTGGCGTTTCACCTACCTTGGCCTGCGGCGCTTAATTTTTGCCTTCGGCAAGCTGTTTTAAGGGATCATTGAGGCAATAAGTAGTGCACTACGTGATGAATGGTCGAAGTATACAAGCTAGGGCGCGCCCTTATTCAGTCAAACCGAGTAGGCAGCTCCGCTTCGCCCCACAGGATTCTTCTCGGGCCTTCTTCGGCCCTCGCACCAGACCTGGCTTGGCCCAATCGGAGGCCATCTCTCGGGCCTTCGGTCCTCGCACCTCATACCCCGTGGAGGTAAAGCGCAAACTTATTGATGTAACATCAGGACTGAGGCCCGGTCTTGTGTTCCCACTGTGCCACAGTTAATGTGCAAAACATGGCCGTTGCACCAATTTTCACAATACATGAAGGCAGGCTCAAAGACCCCCCCCCCCTTCCGACCCCTCTTTGAAAAGGTCTTGCCGAGACTTATCGAAATCTGCAATAAAATTTTTTAGTCGGTCGATCGCCTTTTTTCAAGATCCTGACTCGGCCAACTAATGAAGTCGGGCTCCGAGACCCCCCTTCCGACCTCTCTTTGAAAAGGTCTTGCCGGGACCTATCGAAATCTGCAATAATTTTTTTTAAGTCGGCCGACCCCCTTTTTTCAAGATTAGGGGCGAAGTTGATTATGTTCGTAAATTCGGGTCGAGGTAGCCAATTCGCAGTTAAAACTTTGGTCAGGGGTCCAAATTGATTTCATTTTCGTCATTAGCACCTTCAAAAACATACGAAACCATGTAAAAATGTCTCTAAAATATAACGTCACTGAAAAGTTGCACTTTTTCTGCCGTTTTTTCGTGTTTTTTCGTTGGTACGACTGAATAATTTGAGATAGAGGGCTGAATTTCAGCGTGTGGTGATCCAAGGATATACCTTACAATCCTGCAAAATCTCAGTCAGATCGACAGAGTTGTTCGTTTGGAATGATATAAAATCACTAAGAAAGTCAATTTTTCTGCAATTTTTTGGGTGTTTTTACGTTAGTACGACTGAATGGAATGAGATAGAAAGCTGAAAATTTTTGTGTAGCGAGCCAAGGACATACCTAATAACCCTTCAAAGTCTCAGACAGATCGGCTGAGCCGTTCAGGAGTAGAAGTGCTGACACACACACACACACACACACACACACACACACACACACACACACTGACAGGCAGACCAAACTTTCTCACCCCAGTGAAGTAACTGGCTTCGCTAATCGCTCAGCCAATTATATAGTACAGCGGACGCCCGACGGTTAGCGGACTACAATCCTTTCTTCTTCTCACCACTAAAATACCTCATTGGTCACAGATCGAATTTACGGCACTTAAATACATCGAAGCTCTCTTTTGCCCCTGGATGGAAGGCAAATCCGGGCCCCCTATACCAGATCTCCCACCCGACTCGTGGGCCCCCAGTCCGTCCCTGGCCGGCATATGAGAAATACATCTAAACACTTTAGAGACAAGAAGACGACGCCAGTTGCTGTTTCAGTCAAAACTTTCAAATAAAACTTGATTTGACCTTGAGGCAAATGTTAAATTAATATTGGGTCACGAATAGATAACTAACACTATTATTAATGTATAACACAATCATCTTACCTCTGAATAGCATCTAGTGAGCTGCCTTGTTTTCCTAACTTTTCTACCTTGAGATTCACACTGCGCGCAGGATGTGGGCTGTACTAAGCCAAGGCGAATGTCTCGAAGAAAAAAATTTTCTGTGGGACCTTCTGGAATGTCTGGGTTGAAGCAAAACTCAAACTTGTTAGCCGTTTATACTACTTGTTGTCAGCAGTTAACACTTCACATGTATGGTAAGTGTAATCATTTTTCAAAATCCATTGAAAAATACGATGTGAATATCATCTCAATTCCTTTGAAGGACCCACCTTTTCAGCACATCACAAAAAGCCACTTTGGTGGACCATCGTACTTACATGCCCCCAGAAGCGCATTTGCATGCTAACATGCTTTGCATGCTTTACGCCGTATATCTCTATGCGTCAAGCATGCGCTTGTAAGTGTTCACTAAGTAGACAGGTTTGCAGTGTGGGAGCTTGTAGCTGCTTGAGGTTGTTCTCCGCCGATATAACGTGTAACCCTCAAAAGTACGGCCATGTCCCGTTTTGCACTGTAGGCGGGCATGTGTCGGGCCCGAAATGGCATACGATCATGTGTGGTCAAACCTCTAATGGTAATGGTAATGTGAGGTAGGCAACATCGAACCAGAACAAACAGATGTGGAAGGGGCTGCCTAAACTGCCAGGCGTTAGCGTTCGTATCGCACCTATTTTAAAGGCCTATGAAAATGTAATTTCCGTGGACACTTTCTGAAGCTCTGTAATTTTCGTGGACAGCAAAAAAAAATTAAAATTCCGATACTTTCTTTACTAGTGGCGTGATAGCTCGCCCCTATGGATATATGATCCCTAGTGATGTTCTTAACAAGATAAATGCAAAAAACCAGGTTTCAATTGAACTTTTTTTCATAAAGTTTCCGGGCCCAAAACTAAACATTTCGCGAGAACTGCTCACAGAGAAGATGATATACAATTGTCTTTCTGAGCTGGGGATGGTGTTCATCACATCATAGACTTGCACTTTATCCTGCTACTAAAACGGAGTACAGAAATCTAGTATGATAACTCAGGTAAAGTTGCACTTTGTCAATAATTTTGATCAGAACATCTCTAAAGTTTAGCACTTGAGTATTTTTTGTAGTTCAAGGAGAAATTCGTGGGCAATCTTTTTCAGCCTGAAGACCTGCCCATGCAGCAAGGTGCAGAGATCTTACAAAGGTTCAAACAGCTTCAACATCTAGATAAAGATGAGTTGTGGACAATAAGTGGAATAGTCCTTGAATCACTGGTGCAGGGAAGTTCTCATTATCTCTAACAGTGGATTTCCATTTGTAACCTGTGTAAAATTTTTATTTATTTATCTTTTTCAACATAAAAGCTGTTTGCAGTAAGGGCTATGAAAGAGCCTCTTGCAAAACAGTCACACGCACTGAATAACATAATGGAAGAAAAGGTAGAATTGTTTTGAAAATATGAAAACTTCAATATTATGAATCACAAATTGCCTTCCGTGTCACATTCAGTTCATCATTTAATAGCTCTCACAAATGCTTTACGATCAAAATTGAGTAGATTTATTTTAAAGTTTCACTATCACTTGTTTCGTTTTAATAATAATAATTATAATAATTATAATAATAATAATAATAATAATAATAATAATAATAATAATAATAATAATAATAATAATAATAATAATAATTATAATAATAAGAATAAGAATAATATTGTGAGGTTCGAACTGAAGAAGGACGAAAGGTTTTGCCGAGACGAGAAGAGTTTATTGGGGCCCTGTACAGGGATGCGTCTAGCAGGACGGACCGAACAAGACTGAGCGGAGCGCGGTAGCGTTGTTGATGCGTATCCAGGGACAACACTGTAGGAACCTTGCTATGAGAGATGCAGAGGTACAATGACCAATTGTTAATGACTCTAACTCTACAACTACTCCTCCTTTTCCTTGAAAGAGGACGGAAACCACCCAGAACAAAACAAGGCTCCAACAGTGAAGCTAAATAAACTTTGATTTGGAGAATTGTCTCAGACTTAACGCCATCCCATTTGGCAAGTGGATCCAGGGAAACCCAAAGGGATAAAACCTGGTATCAATGGCTTTAGGGGGAAAAGTTCATTCACTGCCATCTTGAGATGTCTCGACTGGCGGCGACACACTGGAGACGGAAACCTCTTTCTTTCAGGACCGGACCTCCCTCTTGAAGTGTCACTCCAGGACGATAGCACACAGGAGACGGAACCCTCCTTCTTTCAGGGCCGGACCTCCCTCTTGAAGTGCTACCCGTCACCGCCGGTAAAGGGGCTGGTGAGTGCCCATGGTAGTGACGAAATCGCAACAGTGAAGGGAAGACGGACAGGATCAGTACAGGGACAGGACCAAGGACAGGACAGGGACTGGAACAGTTAACAGAATGAACAGCAACTTTGTTTTTACTAGAGGGGTTCTGGAAGAGAGGGGAAGGTTTGGGATCTAGCTTAGTGTCACCAGACAGAACTTCTGGAAGATGCCACCGTGGAAGCTGACATCACTTCACTGAGACGCGAGTAAACTGTCACTGGCAGACTCAATGTTTGTTAGACAATTTAAACCCTTGCGAGCTTCGAACGCTACTCTCCTCAATTGTTGCACTGATGTTCGAACGCTACTCTCCTCAATTGTTGCACTGATGTTCCGGACTGCAGACGACGGATGCTGGATGCTGCGAGCAGGGGTGTTGTCTGCGACGGGACTCAGGGGCTGTAACGGTCTGTAGAATTCTTCCTGATTCGGCCAGTGACAGGGTAAGGGGAGTTGTCCTTTTTCTCCTCCATGCGAACTTCGGAAAGGTTTTGACCGGAAAGGAGAGTTTAATCATTTAAGGGATGCGCTAAGAAATGTCATTGCGTTGGCAAGATAGGAGTGAACTGATCTTAAAGGGGAAACATGTTAGCCTAAAGAAATTGCTGTACCAGTCTAAGGGACACACCGTTAGCGTGACGCAACGCCACAAGCACGTTTTAGAGGGACACGAGCAGATCTGAGCTTGCATACAAATTGGGTGGTGTCAGATCAGCCTGTTACCATAGACACCAAGTGATGAAAACAGCCAAACTCAGGACGGTTAAGAGTGCGTGTGCAATGGCTTCCACTTGTGAACTTTCCCTTAAGTGCTTCACTGTTCACACTAACTACATTTCTAACTACTCAAGGAGACCCCTGGTCTTCAACCAATGGCATGAAGCGTCCCCCATCCATGGTTTTCTCTGTGAACAAGCCACCGCTTTGCGTGAACGCACTGAGTTCGGAACACATAGCCAGTCTCAAATCCGTCTCTCAGGTGGCCCAATAAACTGATAAGCTTTACGGCAATCGCTACTACAGTGCGCGCAAGATCAGAACCGGATGCGACTAAATGATGTACACAAATTACTTAAGACAGCTCAGTTTCACCTCAAAAGTAGAATTTTTGAAAGGAAACTAACAGTGTATTGGTGTCAACAATACCTCTGTTCAGGAGTACAGTCGAGGGCGAAAGTCTCACTCATTATTGAAGGTGCACTCAGGAACTGCAGGGGGAAGCTGGACAATCAAGGGCGGGGCTACGTTCTCGGAGGATCTGAATCAGGACTCGGGAATCAGCAGGGCGACGGAAGCTGCTGTGCTGCATAATGGTGCCGCAAAACCTAACTGCAAGTTATTGACACAAAACGACAGGACACGCAACATGGCCATTCGACGGCCGGCCAAACGCATAGAGCAACGAGAAACGGAGGGCTACGAGCGCGCGGCGGTCTTACAAACATTACGACACATTTGCGCAGAAGGCACTGTTCACCCAGGGCAAGAAATATCGCAAATCGCACTTGGCAACGCAAGACGCACCAAGTTGGCATGCCCACATGAGGCGAGGTGAGAACTCACAAGTCACTCGGGAACCAAGAGAACGGATTCAGGATCAGGGATTCGGGCAGGACCATGAAGACAGAAACCAGGATCGAGTAGACGCAAGCAGATCAGGACAGGAAGCCGGACCAGGCTCAGGGAAGGCAGCACGGAAAAAAATATCTTTGTTAATACAGCTTAACATTTGTTGTCAGAACTAAGGTGTTAGCTGAAAACGCGCCACCTACTGTTCTTAGCTGCGACAGTAAGTTTTTTAGCTACAATTGATAACCCTCATTGCTGTGGTCTCAAACTTAAAATTTGCTAATGCAGACAGTTGGAGATTTAGCAGTAAGAACCATGATGCTTTTGCTACCGCAGCTGATTTTGTGTGCCGCGACAGCGAGTCTAACGTTTGCTGGCCCAGCGTGGGGATCTTAGCTGGGACAACGAATGGGTCAGCTGTGCGCACTGATCTGGCGAAGCTTCACTTCAAATGCGATCAAAGTTGCTAAGTATTTTTTTCGTCCCTCCGCCCGGAAAGACATTGGGGCAGGCCTCGCCTTCCTGACATCTGCTTTCGTGGCTCACTGCCTCCGAGCGAGACTCTCAATCAGAAGACCCGGGTTCTATTCCCGTCTCAGTATTTTTCTGAAGGTAAAAAAATATTAGCGTTCGTAACTTAGGGATTAGCTGCCACAACAAATGTGGTTGGCTGTCGCGACCAAGCATGATTGCTGACACAGCTGGTAATTTTTTAGTTACTACGACTGCTAATTCTTAGCTGGCCCGAGATCAGCTTATGCATTAGCTGTCACAACTGAGGTATTTTTTTCCGTGAGGGGGCGGCAACGGCCTGGGGAGCGCGTGAAGCTATGCGGTCGCTCGGTGCAGGGGTTTGGGCCTTCTCCGAGATCTTCTAAACTAGGCCGTCGTTTGTCACACGCTTACCACAGATCGAAAGAGCATAAAATTTAGGGTAACATAGGCGTATTGCCCGAGTTGAAACTCTGAATGCAACTTAGATCAACAGAGAAAGCGTTTACATCAAGGTGAATGCCTTCATGTTTTTCCTTCATTTCTTGATTTATTGTACTTTTTGGTGTTTTCGCTATGATTTCTCAAGGAAAAGTATTGCAGAATTGGGAGTGGCAATACATCTATATTACCCTAAATTTCATGCTCTTTCGATCTATGTAAGGCGTTTTTCAAACTACACCCTAGTTTTAAAGATCTCGAAGGAGGCCCAAACCCCTGAATCGGAGCGACCGCATGGTTTCACGCGCTCCCCAGGCCGTTGCCGCCCCCTGGGGAAGGCCACGGTGCGGCGATTCACATGAAACAGAGAGCAATTTAAATCCTCCGAAAGCAAACCTTCCTTTTCCTCAGTCCTACCGACTGCACCAGTTGTGAGGTTCGGGCTGAAGAAGGACGAAGGGGAATGCTGAGACGAGAGGAGTATGTTGGGGCTCTGTACAGGGATGCGTCTAGCAGGACGGACCGAACAAGACTGAGCGGAGCGCGGTAGCGTTGTTGATGCGTAGCCAGGGACAACACTGTGGGAACCTTGCTATGAGAGATGCAGCGGTACAATGACCACTTGTTAATGACTCTAACTCTACAATATTTGGTTTTGCAGTGCCATGATCAGTACAATAAAAATGTCATAGAAGTCTTCATTAGACATTTAACATATGAAATGAATAATCTTCAGACCGTTAACTTAGATGAAAGACAACATGCAGAGCAAACATTATCTGCTGCTAACTCACATCTAGCTGATTTTCTGAGTGATTATCCAGAAGCATGCAGGGAGTCTGCCTTAACTCCATTTTCTCTATTTCTAACTAAAGAATGTCTCGAAAGGCTTGAAAAATAGGCTGGGAATAGAGAAAAATAAAAACCTTTCCTAGATCAATCTTTCCTAGATATAGTTTTCAAATATACTCGGAATCGTTCTTTGCATTGGCGAATAAAATGGCTTCATCTAAAGAGACGCTGTCAGGAACATTTTGTGGAAGTCACATCAGGAAATCACCGACCTGCACATAAAGAACTAAAGTATGTAGATAGGACGTGGAAATTCCGATGTTTGTTCAAAAATGATACACCCCGTTCCACGTTTTTAAGGGTGTTCAAGTACCAACCGATAGATTCCTGCAGCCATTAAGGGTTTTCCTGAGATGCAGTGCCCCATCGGGAAACAAAGTGGTGCATTGACGTGCCCGGGCCCGTCAATAAACGATCACAAGCTTGAACTTATGGAAATCCAGATTGTTTTGTGCCCCTGTGAGGTAGGCAACCGGTTCCTGATGACCCCTTTCAGTCGCTTGGGCTTGTCATGTGTTGCGGAAACTTTTTTACACTCATACGGTGCCCTTCGGATGGCTGCAGGGTGCAGTAGACTACACAGGCAAAAAACCTGCAAACTTTTGCTGAAAAATACAATTTTTTGCCCCCGGACGGTAGGCAAACATACGGAATAATGCGGCGTATTTATTTTTTCATCTGTCGTGACAGAACGAACAAGTTGATGTGTCGTTTTTAAAAATCGGACAAAAAATACGGATTTGGTGATTTTTTAATCGCGTGTACACTGTAAAAATCTATTTTGCGATGGAGGCAGTACTTAAAATCATCGGATCGCAAAATAAAAAAATACGGGGTCGCTTATTTTTGATGTAGAACCCGAATCCGAGTGGCGTTGGTCGATCCGGAGGAGTCACCAAAATTTTGGGCCACCCTACCGTCCGTCCGAGGTCTTCCCGTGGTCCGATCTTCACCAAATTTGGTATGCAGCCTCCTAGGGTGAACCTAAGAACCGCCCGGTGACGGCTTTTTCAATCCAAGCCCCAGGGGCGCTGCTGCAGGTGCATCATGGTTTACATGGTGTACAGGAGGATCTCTGCAACGGAGGCCGCTAGAAGGGCATGTAGAGGTATTTTTGGAATCGGGGCGACGAAATAAGGACAACCGTGTTAATTTCGAGCCGATCGGAAAAGTTTAGGCCCAGGTTCGAATCTCGGTGGGATAAAAATACGATCGAAATTTTTGACTCGAGTTGGACATATTTCATATGTTTTCGAGGGTGCTGACAACGAAAATGAGATCCATTCTGACCCCAGACCCAGGTTCAAACCCCGGTGCGGTAAAATACGACCAGAATTTTCAACTCCAGCTTGACATTGTTTCGTATGTTTTTGAGGCTGCTGACGAAAATGGCATCCATTTTGACCCCAGACCCACTTCCGAATCCCGGTCAGGTCAAATCAGGGGGCGGCAACGGCCTGGGGAGCGCGTAAAGCTATGCGGTCGCTCGGTGCAGGGGTTTGGGCCTTCTCCGAGATCTTCTAAACTAGGCCGTCGTTTGTCACACGCTTACCACAGATCGAAAGAGCATAAAATTTAGGGTAACATAGGCGTATTGCCCGAGTTGAAACTCTGAATGCGACTTAGATCAACAGAGAAAGCGTTTACATCAAGGTGAATGCCTTCATGGTTTTCCTTCATTTCTTGATTTATTGTACTTTTTGGTGTTTTCGCTATGATTTCTCAAGGAAAAGTATTGCAGAATTGGGAGTGGCAATACATCTATATTACCCTAAATTTCATGCTCTTTCGATCTATGTAAGGCGTTTTTCAAACTACACCCTAGTTTTAAAGATCTCGAAGGAGGCCCAAACCCCTGAATCGGAGCGACCGCATGGTTTCACGCGCTCCCCAGGCCGTTGCCGCCCCCTGGTCAAATGCAACCAAAATTTTTCCTTTTTGACCCCGAACTGGACTCAGGCGGTCGAGTTCCGTTTCCGTCATATACGACCCTTATCTGTATTTCGAGGTAGACATGATTTCATACTTTAAGGGTGCTGATGACGAAAGTAACATCTATTTAGTTTCCGACAGAGATTCGCATCACTATGGGCTAAAAAACGACAGCAATTGCGAATGTTTAAAATGAACGGGACGGGTCACAGTTGCCGATTTGTTTCGCCACTTTCCCTGTTATAATGTTCTGCAAAATACACTTGCCATGTTTTTTTTTTAACAATAAGGTGTTGTATATTTCTTTTGGTAAAATCGTAAAGGGCTCTCATTGAGCATAGCAAATTTAAAACCCATTTCTCTTACAAAAAAACAATTTAAGATAAAGTTTGTTTTGGTAGGAGTTGGTGGTGACTAGAAAAGTGAAAGAACAAGTTTTGTGACGACACTTGAGTCCACAAGAAATTATTTGCAGCGACTCAAAAGCAGAGTTAGACAATAAGAAACTTTGATTTTTTTACCGTGAAAATACGCCGTTTGTCGAGTTTTCTATTTTGAAAATACACCTTCTGTCATCTTAAGAGGATATACCACTTCTGGCCCAGCCGGCTCTTTTGCGCTCTGCAGCGGCAGTGCCACTGACCTCTTTGTAACGCCGTCCTGGCCAAGCCGTTCGTGGTATCGGTATGAAACTTTTGTTACGGGCCCAGTAAGGTTCAATGTCGGTGACGGTGGGCTCAAAAAAAAATTCTGAACGCCTGACTTAAGCCCCAGGGCTGTCCAGCTTTTTTCCACAACACCTCCTCAGAAAGTCGCGATATCCAAAAAAGGGCGAAACCACGTTGTAGCTGTAACTGTGCTCTATCCAGATACGTTGGTCCTATGCCGGTGCGGTAAAAATTAGAGGGTCAAGAAGGGTATACGGCGGACCTCTGAAGATTCGGGAGCTGAACAGAAAGAGGACGTGCAAAGTTTCAGTCGACGACCTCAACCGTGTCCTGAACTCGCACATGTTGTCATCGACTTTGTTTCACTGAATGGGGATCGCCTGGCCCGCCACCCTCGTCCGACGGTCGGCACCGTGAGAGGTCAATTTATGGCCCCGCGCTTCAATAGTTAAATTTTTTAACGGCTCATTATGGAGTTGTAAGACTTGTACAAAGGGATTCAGCGTGCAATTACAATGTCAGACGACTATACTAAGATTCAGGATGGAAGACGCCGCTGGGCTGATTTTCTGCTGGCTACGCATCCCCAGCTACCGCAACAACATTTCTGACCTGGCCCGTCGGGCCCCATTGACACAGACCCCGAGGACCCCGCCTCATTGTGCGGGTGGAGAGTGACCCGTCGAATCGTAATGGGCTTGTAACTTTGACACAAATCAAAACTTAATAAATTAAAAATTTTTAGGAACTGATCAAAGTTTTGAAAGAACCATAAAAATTTATGAACTTTTGTGAAAACGGCGTGTTGCTACGACAATGTTGACCTATGAAACTTGTGTATCACAGTGTCAAAAAATAACGACTGAAACCTCCATTTTTTTTTAAATTGCTCAGATTTTTCCTGTGGGTTTGAAACTGCATTGACTTTACAGCAATATTACAATTTTGAACTAATTTCAAGAGATTTTACAACGCTCATTAAAAATGCAAGGAGACAAAAGGACTGGCTGGACCCCAGCCCGGACCCTCCCCCACACCACGCCGGAGAGTCAGGTAGTCGGCCATCAACCACCGCCGCGCTACGCCACGGCTTCTTCAATCCTGAATCTTAGTATAAAACTTCAAGTATCTACGACCATTTTATCCGAAGCGGTAGTTGGGCACGTTCTGGTCATAATGGTCGTAGAAACTTTAATTTTGAGTCGCCTGACATCGTAATCGTGCGCTGAACCCGATTGGCGCAGTCCTATAACTGTAAAATTATTCATTCAAGAGGCTCATAGATCGACTTGTCACGCTGGCGACCCTTCGGCTCATCGGCTCCGGCGCTTGAATGAGGAGGGGGCGGGAGGCTAGCAGGGGGCCCGGCGTAGAGAAAAAGCATAGGGCTGCATGCAGGCAGCCGTGAGGGGCCGGGAGCATGCGGGGGACGGTATAGCCTGTCTACGACAGTGCCTTTTAAAAACTTTGCAAGATGCCCAAAAGCGCCGTTCAGAGGTCCGCCGTATACCCTTTTTGACCCTTTAATTTTTACTGCACCGGCACGGGATCAACGTATCTGGATAGAGCACAGTTACAGCTACAACGTGGTTTTGCCTTTTTTGGATATCCCGATTTTCTCAGGAGTTGTGGACGAAAGCTGAACTCCCCTGGGGCTTAACTCAGACGTTCAAAAAAAAAAAGTTAAGCCTACCGTCACCGACATTGGCCGCGAACGGTGTGGCCAGAACGGCGTTAGAAAGTGTTGATTGGTAAGTAAGCGTACGCTGGCTTGTCTTGGAGCCCAGGTATCGCAGCCGAATTGTTTATGGCCCCCAGTCGCAGTGCGGGTCGAGGGAGGCATGACGATCCAGATAACACCTTACAGGATCGGCTCAACACCTCGGAGGATCGGCTTCGGGCCGGCACCAGCTTCCCGCCCCCTCCCACGCGGGATTCTCGCTCCGTCTCCGCCACGTCCACGCGCCCTCTCCACCTCCTCCGCGGGCCCAGCGCTCCAAGCTGCACATGTTTGTGACCAGCTCCTTCCTACAATTTTTTGGGTACAACCCATCCTAACCCGACCTAATGTGGTAGCGACAGGTCTTACCCTACTTCCGTCGGTCTAACCCCACTCGCGACAGGTCTTACCTTGCTCGCGGCAGATCTTACCCTTCTCCTATCTGGTCTTACCCTTCGCTCGACAGGTCTTACCCTACTCCCGATGGTCTAACCATACTCGCGGCAGATTTTGGGGAGATAAACAGATATAAAGTGTATGGCAGTTACTCTCAAAAGCGACCAAAAAGTTCCTGCTTACGAGAGATTCGATCCGACGCCAGCAGGTTGTGGGCCTCTAGCGCTACCCCTGGACCATCAGGTACACTGCGGGTTCATGCGTCCAGCCGCATGAACGCATGGACGCATGGACGCATGAACCCGCAGTGTACCTGATGGTCCAGCCGCATCCAGTATCCACCGCACCGCTCGGTGGCTGGCTCCAGAACGCGATCCCCCCCTCCCCCCCCCCACACACACACACGCACACAAACGAGGGAGGGGCAGCGCGTCGGAGCAAGACGGAGCGAGGATCCCGCGCGGGAGGGAGCGAGAAGCTAGCGCCTGCACTGTTCTTGACACGCAAACCAATTCTTTCCTCCGGCCCAGGGTCTCGGCCGCGCGGCCGGCCGGCAAGTCTGGTCTGGCGAAGTTTTTACGAAGTTGAGTTGCAGGATCAAATGACTTTTTAGCAGATGAAACATTTATGTACAGAGCTATTAGCAAAAACAATAACAGAAATTAAAAATATAAATGTATTATTATGCTTGTACTCTCGTGTCGTGTACGGGGACAGCGTGCCCTTGGATGGCTCGCCAAGAATTATGGTTCGGAGGGGGCTTCGGCTCGCCCCCGCCCGCGCCTGCGCCCGTGCCCGTGCCCGCGCCCCCGCCGCTATCCTAGTCTTATTTGGTATCATTTTTCTCGTCGGAACATGAGGATACAGAATTCGGTATCCATTCAACTATTTAACTATACCACGATTCAGGATGGAAGAAGCCGCTGGCCCGATTTTCTGCTGGCTACGCCTCCCCAGCTACCGCAGCAACTTTCTGACCTGGTCCATCCGGGCCCCATTGACACGGAGCCCCGAGCCCCACCCCATTGTGCGGGTGGAACACGACCCTCGCAGGCCGAACAAAAGGCCTTCGAATACTAATGGCCTTTTAACTAAAGCACCAAATCGAAACTTGAAATATTGAAAAATTTTAGGAAATGATCAATATTTTGAAATAGCCAAAGAAAATTAAAGAACTTCCGTGAAAACGGCGTGTTGCTGCGACAATTTTGACGGTCGCGGGTGCCCTCATGACGCGGGCATCCCGCGGAAAGCTTCGAGATTTAAATGCCAAACCTACTTGCTCCATTTTAATTAAAAGTTAATTAAATAAAACTCAAAATGTTGTTTTAAACTTTTGCCTGTATCGCATATCGAACGCGTCTATCACAATGGCAAATAATAACGACTCAAACGTCGAATTTTTTTTTAAATTAATCAGATTTTTCCAGTGGGTTTGAATCTGATATCACTTCATAGCAATTCTACTATTTTAAAGTAATTATAAGAGATTTTACTATGCTCATTAGAAATGCAAGGAGACAAAAGGACTCGCCGGCCAGGCCTCTGCACACCAGCCGGACCCCCCGCCGGGACCCTCCCCCACACCAGACCGGAGTCAGGTAGTCGGCCGTCATCTACCACCGCGCTACACCGCGGCTTCTTCCATCCTGAATCGTGGTATAATACCCGCAAAAGTTCGCATTGGTACTAGGGCGGAACGGATGCGCGGCGTCTGGTTACAACTGGCGCGGAGTGCTGCGCTGCACCGCGCTGCTCTTGTTTGTTTATGTTGGAGTGTCGACTGACGAAGCTCGGCTGCTTATCGTGACAGGACGCTGCGCCGAGGCTGGAGTGTCAAGTGCAGGACGCTGCGCCGATACCGCGCTAGTACAGAAAACAACTTTTACGGGTATTGAGTATTCATGTGATTGGCCAGCATATTGTGAATTCTCGCGTCGAAACAAAGAGAATGATAGCCAACACTAGTAGCATTAGGCATATCATTGTGGACACACATGCGTAGACATTAATACATCAAACACAATTAGAAAATTAAAATTATATTTTTTTGTGAATTAAGTAATAAACAAATATACATTATAATATTATATTATTATTTATATTATTATATATATTATTATAATTTTTTTGACACCACAATAGAAATGTGTGCTGAGATTAGCTGATTATTTTGGTATAGGTGTCTAGTGAACTCCTTATTGGAGTGTCAACATAACAGCAGTAAAACTATTTTAACACGGGCCAATTCGAAATTTTCCCCTAAGTACATTAGTAAATAGTGCGAACAAGCCAAACAAAGCATTCAAAATTTTGCGTTCTAGGTGCAACTAGGTTTTGCCTTCCTTTTGTTTTGAGTGGCCTCATTCACTGGCGGCTGCACTGAGGAAAGCGTGACGACAGGCTGATTTATTGCCTGAGACCCAAAATTGAAATTTTCAAACGAGCCTCTTTTTGAATTATCACTATGAAGCAATCGTTTTCTAGCAAAACAACGATCCTAATGGTGGTTGATTTCTTTTAGTACGATAATTTGGCCAGAGTGGCGACTGAAATCTGGGCAAAATTGGCCCGGTCTTGGCCACCCCTTGGCCTAGCTGCAACCAGACGCAGCGGCACATTGTCGTTGTTCTTCCGTCATTCCATCGCCGTCCACTTGTCTCTCTGGTGACAACCTGACGGCCTCACCGCGTGTGACAGACAGAGTGCAAATTGCCGAAGTTGTGCTACTGCTGACGAGATTTAAAAATAAAGTCCTACAGTAATTTAAAACAAATGTTGCTAAAACGATGGGAGTAGTACCGTTGCACTCAGAAACGTCCTCCCTACAGTACCCTCCAGTACAGAAAAATTCAGCTGACTATAATTTTGTTCCAAGTTGCGGCACCTTATGGTTTAAGTTTCCTGGACTAGCGTGCCGAACTCCGCCGCCCGGTAGTGTAGGGCACACTCATTTTTTCCGGTGGCCATACACGGGCTGCGCCACTGAGAGTGACCCGGCGTCACACCATCGGTTCATCATCGTCAACGCTGATAGGCCTCTTCAGACCTTAAGCGACCCTTTGGGATCCACTAGCGCAGGGTACTGGTACCTCGCCCAAGCTTCACGCATCTCTTAGAAGATGTTGCCGAGGTGATGCGCTTCCAAGGAAGCGAGCTGTTCGGCCAACCCTGGATAGGCTGGCGGGGGCCCGACGACGCGAAACCTCAAACGGCGCGGTTGCCTGCTCAGGGCCGCAGGGCAGGCAAAACCAGGTCGGTTCGGGGGCTGCAGCCAACGAGGCGAAACGCGCAGATGCCTGGCTTGGGCCTTCGAGTCGCACCAGGCAAGGAAACGGCCTAGGGGCGGGACAACACGTGTGCTCTCCTCCAGTTCCCCAGGCGAACTCCCCGCACCATCGGTTGCGGGTATTTAATCAGCCACCCTCACGGCAGTAATCAGTTTCAGGCCGCTTCCCGTCTGTAAGTGGAGTGGACAGTCTAGCAGTCTAGCCAAATACCACTTTCTGTCTTAATTACAAAGGAAGGTGAGGTTATCGCGGTCACAATGCAGTGTTGTGCGCTAGGAGGGGTGAGGGGGACCCACCCTACCCCCGTTAGACTCCAAAAATTCACAAAAATGCTTACTTTTGAGGCAGCTTTTGACGTATTACCCCTAGAAGTTAGGCAAAGTCTACCAGAAAAAAACCATCCGGGGTAAGGGGGCCAAAAAAATGGCCTAAAATCGGTCACGTAGTTTGGGTACGAACCCTTGGCTGCTCTTTTAAATTTTTGTATCAAAAGTAGTTGTACTACATGAACGTAACGACTTGGCAACTTCAAGGTGTTTCTTGAAAAATGCAGAAATACACACATTATTACGTATAATGTATGTTAAAAAAAGTAACACATCAATTATCAAATGGAATATCTGATATGAACTTTCCCGGGTGGAAGGAACTACAGTTTCAACTGAGTTTGAACTATAGTCGTCAACTGCAGTAAAGAATATGCAGTTTCGAGCATAGTTACAATGTAGAAAAACTGAAGATTTCGTCAGTAGATCTGAACGTAGATTAGATGGTACTTTCGACTGCAGTTTGCTTCTAGTAGAAACACAATTTCCTGTGCAGTTGTGAAACCGAGCTTGTAGTGCAGTCCATTCTGAAGTTGTTCTGTACTTGTGTTCGCATGTCAAAAGTGCATAATTGAACTGTATTACAATTTTAGTTTTCATTATAGCGTCAAGGAACTTAGACTTCAGTTTTGAGGCAAATTATGATAGGCGTTGAAACCGAGCTCTCGCTTGCATGAAAAATATACTCTAAATACATAAGTGCATTACCATTAACGGCACCAAGATTGAGAAACTGACCGGAAAAAAAAGTAAGCGAAAACTCATGTGACGTCTAACTGATGTAAAAATTGAACTTAACATGAAACCCGTTAAATTCGTCAAAACCAGTTCGAACTTATTTCGCGCCGTTTTATCACTAACAGTTTTGAATCATTTCGATCTTTCATGAGGCCCAAAATCAGTTTGATATCGTCAATTGTGAAACGCAAACTGTGGACAGTTTACTTCACACATGGGACATGGTGTGGTCTGCTGTTAGCCGCCGCCTGGGGCCAGGTTTCATGGACCTGCCGCTAGGTGGCGCTTGGAGCGCTGCGTCCGTTTACCAATTAGTATTTCCAATTTGCGTGACTACAGTAATTTTTTTTTTTCAAAATATAACATCTGTTGGCTTAATAAATATCAGCTTGACCCGTATGCTAAAATTTCGAGACAAAATATTACACTGAAGTCAAGAAAAACGCATTTCCATGTTGCGACTCGCTGGCGTCTACGGCCAGCCATTAGGTTGGGTGCACGCCAGATTCCCTGTACGATTACGGGTCATCGTCTCGTCGGGTGCATGGATTTCGCCTCGGAATGGTTCCAACCACCTCTGACGGTTATGACAGCTCCTACTAGAGCTGCTTTCCTTACCTATTTTTAGAATCGCCATTGTTCGGCATGTCCTCCTGAGGATGGTCCACTGAGCCATACTTAGATCAAGCTTAACGTTTCACGTATAAGATGTATTGCTTTTGAACTTTACATTCGAAAGTAAGTCAGGACAGCTGCTATATGCCATATTTCAAATATAAGAGAGACCGCAGTTACATCTACATTTTAAAACTTAAGTCTGAAGTGCAATTAAAACTGCATGTGACGAAAAAACTACCAGTTTATGTGTATGAAAACTGCAGTTTAACTGCAGTTTAACTAGAAAAACTGCACTCCGACTGCACTTTCATCACTTAAACTGCAGTTGAAGTACAAACAAACTACAAATAAACTGCACCGCACAGACTGCAATCAAAGTACATTTGCTCCACACTTACATGTGGCTTGTGAAGTGCAGATTGACTATGCCTTATCTCTAAAAATACAACACATGCATTACATTCTCAAATATGTGCCAAGTGTAATTTCCGAGCGCACTCTCGAGTACAGTTCCTTCAAGTGGTCTCCGCAGGAAAGTGAAAAGCAACAGACAGACCCACGACGAATGGACTCCTGACCCCACTTCATGGGATGGACTTTCCTGTCGCTCGCTCAAGCAGTGCAGATCGAGAATCTCCCTTCCTTGGTTTTTTCCGTTTTTCTCGGTTTGCTTTCGTTTGCTTTGCACACTGATTCTCTTCTTGACAACCCAAGTACTTAGAACTCGACTTATTATTAATTTGGTGCAGACAATTCTAGCTCATTGTTCATATGGCGAGTCAACGAGAGCTGTCCGGCATCGCTCCCAACAAACTCTTGGGGAGGCTGTTGCCGGTGAGCGGTCTAACTTCTTCCAGAGTTGCCCCGTGTGTGCTGAGTAACAAGATGGGTGTCTCGTCGCTAACGCTCAGCCAATAATTCAAGGAAGGGGTCCGGGAGTGAGAAGCTCAGTTTAATCAGCGAAGAGCTCACTCTCGTGTCGTCACACCGTGGATCATCTAGTTCACTTTTCGCTCTATGTGGTTCGTGCTTGGCACCTGAAACATGAACATGTTCGTGTTTGTTTTCCTCAACTTGTGACCTGACTACAACTCGTCTTTGTGTAGAAGTTGGCTGTTGGCTGCAGAGAATAGATGGAACAGTTGTTCCAGAACGGACAATTTCTTACGAATCTTGAACCAAAGTCAAGACCTATGAGGTAAGTCTACATTACACTATGGCTGTTAACGCTCCGATAAAGATCCCGCAGGTGCGCCCCTTTGGTATCGCCCGCTGGCATGAGCACTCAGAAACGGTTTAGAGGAGGCGGGTGCACCGTCTGACATCACAATGACATTGTTCACCGCCTTTGAATCGTATGAAATTTGTATTTTAAAGAGCAAAACGCGGATGCTCTGTAGTTAGTCTTGCGAAAACGGATGTCGGTCAAATCAGCCGGTTCGTACACGAGGTCCAGAATGTGAATCAAGCACCGGCCACGTTTGTCATAAAACTGAGATTCGAGAACTGGTAGAAAATGAAGCCGGTTTATCTAGAAAGAAGTGGAGGAAAAGATAGACCTGGACTGACCAGTAAAGTCCTTTCTTTGCCTCCGGGCACCTGGGCACATCTGCTCACAGAAGTCTTCTGGGATCAGCATCACATTCAATTTTTGGTCATTTAATTTGAAAAAAATAATTATAATGTCTGCTCATGTTGCTGCATGATAAAACAGAACAAACAAAAAGGAACAATCTGTGGACTCATTAAATCCTCTTGTATTTTATCAAAACATTAATCAACTTAGTGCAGGCTGTTTCTCATGAAATAGTTCTACTCCTGTTTGGGTCTTGTTTTGCTGGTTTCAGAACTTAATTCACGCTGTGTACAATACTCCATCCCAGCAACTCATCAGCAGGGACATTTGTAAACAAAAATATAGAAGGATGTCCTCAGACGCAACAGGTGACGTGGTCAATCAGAGTATCAAGAGAGAGTGGCCGCTCTCGCCGTCAACTGGTAGGTTGCACGGAATCTGGGACAGTACCTCTAAACCAAATGCTTTCTGAGCGACAGCACGCCAATGCTATTCAGTTTTGACTCAACGAAGGAATTCGAAGAGGCTTCGGCGTACCCAAAGAAGTGGTCTGTGATGATACCCTTTGTTAAGACCTCAATATAGTTCCAAAAATGAAAACGGGTCCCCCGATTCAGTTGCTACTTTTACTACCTAATGTTAATCTTCAGATAAAGATAAAATTATAAAAATTCTATGTACGGAATCTATATATAGTACCTATTTTAGACCTTTCTTTTCAATACCTTCTTTGGGGTTCTTCAATCTATTTTTGGGATTTATTTTTTGAAACGAGCCTCCATTTTTAGAACCAAACCTCAATGTTTGGTTCCCAGACCCTATTTTTAGGTAAATGGGGGTCTACTTTTGAGATGCTCTCCTTCTACCTCGAAGCTCTCTGCCGCTCGTTGCAAATTAGCCGACCTTGTTTGCCGTTTGCACCGAACTTGCGGGTGAAACGGCCGAATGAGATCACGGCGCATGGGTTGACCGTAAGTGAGATATATCCAATTTAGTTCTTCTGGTTATTGGGGTCCTGAATGATGGTAGAGCTATGGGACTGGTATTCATAGTATACACCAAGGGGTCGACAACTGCCTCAAGCCGTGTACGAGGTAGTATATATTACCAGTAATATAAGTAATATAGGGCAATATGAGGTAATGTACAAAAATAAAATATCGGTAATATACGATAAGATAAGTTGAAAACGTGACAAACTATCCCTCATAAAGGCTCTAATCTTAACTTCTCTTAAGGATTCTGGTACGATGTAGACATAATCCTTATTTGAGAATACAGCCCCTGTCTCAAGCAAGGTATGCAACCCGATGCAACCCATCTGCTGAATCTACTAGGCATAGCTTCGTCTAAGGTTTAGTACGGACATTTGAATCCGAACTTCTTCCTATCCAAACGAGAAGCTTAATTTTAATTTTAACCTTACGTAGTTATGTAGTCCTATAATTAACAGGGTGAGTTGATTCGTAGCTGTCGCAATAATAAAGAGCTCCTACACTTACTTTTATCGCGTTTGCATGTTAAATAACAGGAAAAGTGGCGATACAGATCGGCAACTTTGGCCCGTCCCGTACATTTTTAATTTAACGAGTGTCGCCAATGTTTAACTCTTACAGGCTTTAAACGTGGGTCTGGGACAAAATGGACGTTATTTTCGTCATCAGCACCCTCAAAAACATAACAAAAACAACATTAATCTAAAAAAAAAATTTGGTCCCCCCGGGATTTGAACCGAGGTCCAAACTTCTCAGATTTGCTCGAAACCAGCACCGTTGGCTTTGTCTCGACGCCCCGATTCCAAAAATACCCCTACATGCCCTTCTAGCTTTACCCGTTGCCAAAATCCTCATCCACCCCATATAGACCATGATGGCCCTGCAGCGTCGCCCTCGCGGCGTCTTGGATCAAAATGGATATCATTTTCGTCATCAGCACCATCAAAAACATAAGAAATAAAGTAAAAAAAAAATTGGCCTCACCGGGATTTGAACCTTGGTCCAAACTTCTCCGATTTGCTCGAAACCAGCACCGTTGGCTTTGTCTCGTCGCCCCGATTCCAAAAATACCCCTACATGCCCTTCTAGCTGTACCCGTTGCCGAAATCCTCCTGCACCCCATGTAGACCATGATGCACCTGCAGCAGCGCCCCCGGGGCTCGGATCGGATTTGCTGCCACCGAGCGGTTCTTAGGGTCACCCAAGGAGGCTGCATACCAAATTTGGTGAAGATCGGACAACGGGAAGTCCTCGGACGAAGAGACGGACGGACGCACAGCAAGCATCAGACTATATGCCCGTCCTCCGTATTTATTTTATAAATAATACGGGACGGGCCAAAAAGTGTGACAGTTCCTTCCCTCATTACACTGCAACTGTAACAGTAGTTTACAATTAGTAATTCTAAGCATGCCATTTCTGATTTCTTACGATCGTATGTGATTTACAAGTCAGATATTAAAGCGTGATTCCATAAATGTATTTATCAACACTTGGGTAAGAAAGTGCTACAAGATGATGAAACATTTTCAAGCGAACGTTTCTCAGGCGACCAGCACTTTTTTCAATTCACTTTTCCAGGATTCTGTGGTGACAAGTCAGCCAGCACATAATTATAAGGCTTTCCTCGAAGAAGGCCTTGCAGAGGAAGCAGCCGCAAAACTATGGTGGAACAAACGTATCCTAGGTGACCTGCACCACTTTAGAGTCACATTTTTAGGATTTTGTACCAAGAAATCCGCCAACCTATACTTACCAAGGTGTTCTTTTAAACCCCTTTTCATAGTTAAAATCTGCAAAACAAAAATGGAACATGTTAGGACAAATGTATCTAAGGCAGCCTGCAGCTCGTAAGTATTTTTTTTTTTTTTTTCAGGGAATTGAACGGGCAACTCCACTAGTTCATACTTGCTGCCCTTAAATTTTGGACGCCTTTGGAATTATGCAAGCCGTCATACTATAGAAGGTCCTGTAAGAACATAAAACACTAAAGAGAACAGCACCGCATTGAACCCTTCTCTTAGAAATTTTGTAGTGGCAAGTCCTCCAACGCATGATTATAAGGCCTTCCTCGGAGAAGGCCTTGCAAAGTTAGCAGCCGCAAAACGTTGGTGGAACATTTTAGAACAAACGTTTCCCAGGTAAACTTCACCGGTTTACAGTCTTTTTTTTTAAAGAAATTTTTAGTGACAAGTCTGCCAACTCTTGGTTATGAAGCTTTTTTCGGAGACGGCCTAACCATGGAGAATTACAAATTACATGATGATCGTGAGATATCTGATTGACTATTTCGTGGATGTATGTGGATAATGACGAGACTCGAGTACGCTTGTTCACTGTTCCGATGGTTTATTCAGACTGAGGCGTGAATCATCCAAGACAAAAGACTGGTGACAAACAGTTGACAAGTGATTGACAGGGCTGACAAGTGACGGAAGGCAAAAGACTAAAGTGGCGCGTAATTTTAAAATAGGGTTCTAACATTACATGAAGTCGCCACAGGGTGCATGGGCGACACCCGTCACGTTTAAGTGCGAAAATATGTCACCTGGCATTGCCTTGACACAACTGGGATAAATTTTGCTGTTTGTTTGGTCAAAATTGCATTATAGTCGGCGTTTAGTGTTCAAGGAGGTAAAAAACTATGTCTGTCTCTCTCTAGCATTTTCTCGACACACCGTGTCAGCTATATTTTGGCCCATTTGATGCGTTTTGAGGATTTGGTGGTACACATAGACCTGGTGTTGCAATTCTGTGGACTTTTACGAGTCAATGAATGTGTGAGTCAGAGTCAGGTCTGTACTGCCGATGCAGCCGGAGTTAAGTGGTCAAAAGCAAAGCTCTGCGCGGTCCCGTAGCTACTTCATGTGATTCGTCCTTATCCAAGGACTTACAAAGTAAGCAGCCACGAAACGTTGCAGGAACATTAAGGAACGAACGTTTCGTACACGACCAGCACCATCTCGATCTTATTCTTCAGGTCCTTCCACCCGGATTATCATGACATTGTTAAACTTTTCATGACATCTTCAACTAATTATTTACTACAGTAACGAGAAGCGAGCAGGTCTATCTTTTGAACCTCTCCGCTGATGGCCAATGTCGGGTATAAGGCGACAGTTTCCAGCAGAAAAGCATATTGAAAGCGACTGCAGGATTTGGAAGAGCAAAAACGTGATTTCATCTCCCGCACAAATTTAAAAAACCGTTTTTAGTGCGACGTATCAGGTGGACATGCCAGCGCTATCTTTTGGCCGATCTAAGACATAATGGCAACCCATTTTTCCGCCTTTTAGGCGACATTTTAATGGCGACGTCGCCTGAAAACCTAGGTCGCCAGAAATGCGGCCTGTAGCCATGATATGTCGCCGCAAAGGATTAAGTGTCAATGCACACAAACAGACAAACAGACAAACAGACAAAACTTTTCAACCCCACTGGAGTAACTGGCTTCGCTAATCGCTCAGCCAAAAACACATTAATCGATGACACTTACCTACCCTCTCGTGGTTTCTCGCACATACTTACCACACCGGTGACAACACACACTGCCGCGCACGGAGGTACTGTAAAGTGTGCTGTGTACCACGAATGGGCTCGAGGTGGGGCGTGTTTCGAGTCATTTCACTCTCAGTCAAGGTGACCGATGTATATCGCTACTTTTCCAGGTATTAATTTGACTTTTTACCGTAACGTCACGCATTAAGTAGAAGGGGTCTTTGCTAGCGTAACGTCGTGTTCCATGGGCGGAGGTGACAAACCCAAGTAGCGTCATAAATGGACAGGGACAGTAATGGGAGTTTTTGCCCGTGGCAGGGGCAAAAAGTCAAAATTTTCTGTTAATAGGGTTTTCGACAAATCTGCGGCCGATTAGAAGAGTAAAAATTGCTGTTCCTATGCTGGTTCCGATTGGATACTTTGAATGAGAAATCGCGGTGTGAAACGGACATTATCGATATCCCGAATGAAACATGGCAGCTTTTACTGTGTAATCCATGAGTTCCCCTTGATTTGTCATTCAAAGGCTCCAACCTAACCTTGCGCAGGGAGACATTTGCGCCATCTCCGAGTATAAAAATTATATTTTGAAAATTTCACAATATAACGCTCTAATCTGTAGTAAGGACGCCGTAACACGCCGTGTGACGTAGACTGCTTCCTTGACTTTTTTTGACCGACAGGTTTCGCGCACTTCGACTAATGTTGATTGCAGACGGGTTTGCCAGTCCCCGAGAAGAGCTTATGGAACGAGCCTTTTCACAGCGACAAAACCCGGCTACAAGTGGCTGAGAGCGGCTTGCTTGACGTATTTTCTCCGATAGGTCTCGCGCTTTTAGATAACTAGTGATTGTAGCCGGGTTTACCAGTAAGGGCATTTCCCGATCAACAATTCGAATAAGGCAGGGCCTGCGTCCTTTTCTTTGAAGGGCCTCCGAAAATAGCCCATTCATCTCCAAAAAGTATTTTGCTGTTTGAAAAAATAAATCGCGCCTATCGAAGGCTAATTGCCGGAATCACTGTTCTAGGTTAACTTCAGCAGTTAAGGATCGTGGATTTGAGCCCACAAGAGGTTAGTTTCGAAACTCCGTTGCGGGATGAGAAATCCGAAAGGCCGCCGGAGCTCAGAGCTGGTCTGACTGACCTCACCTGCACATTCATCCGTTCGCATCGCCTGATGTGCGCAATCTGGTCTGTTAACCAGTGTAAAATCAGCGGTTTCTCGCCATTATATTTCTTTTCTGAATTTCACCGCCTCACTGACGAGAGTCTTTTCTTCATATGCAGAAACCTTAAATAGGCCTCATGTAAGGGGCAGCACCTCTCGACGACCTCGAAGCAAGGGGTTTCGCCGGCGCCGGACAAAACTTAAGAGACTGATAGTACATGCTACAGAGCGCAAAAAACTTCGGAGCCACACAGTTTAGGACACGGTTTGTCCTAAAAATCTGGCGTTGACCTCATTGAATTTCTTGGGTTTTTTGGAACACGATTGCACCCATCACGGGTCGAAAAAGCCCATTTTTGACCATTTCCCCAAGATTTGGGACTTGGGGAAACTTTTTGGTGATTATGGCTAATTTCTCCGAAAATATTGATCGTAAGTCCAATCCAAGGCCAGGTTCTTGTTCCTTGGTCAATTTTACACTAAGTCACCGAATTTCAGCCACCTAACTCAAAAACTCTGATAACAGTGGAAAATACCCAAATTTAAATCAAAAACTTTGAAGAAAGAGAAACATGGGTACAATTTTGACAGAAAATTGTTGAGGAACCTAATATTTTGGTATGAGTATACCATACCCTATAGGTGAGTGACCCACCCACAAAAAATCAGCTAAATCAAAGAGGGTCGGGGACAGGTCTGGCTCTTCTTAAATAATTCTGCTTAAGGAATGAGTTTGTGCATACCCAAGGTGAGTCCCCATGAATTTTAGCGCCCAAAATCGACCCCCTTTGGCCCAAAATGCCACAAATTCTTGAAGGGGTGGGTCGCCCGAGGGATTGGTACGGCCGGAGGTGGTCGGAATCGAAAAAGAAAAAAAAAAAAAACACTTGCAGCGTGTCCAGGGGGGACCGCTGGATCGTTTGCAGCCGGTTTCATACATTTTCGAAAACCACACACTAAATTAGTTTTTAGTTTTTGGCCCGTCCCGTATTTAAAAAATACGAAGGACGGGCATATAGTATGATGCTTGCTGTGCGTCCGTCCGTCCGTCCGGGGACTTCCCGTGGTCCGATCTTCACCAAATTTGGTATGCAGCCTCCTTGGGTGACCCTAAGATCCGCCCGGTGGCAGCAAATCCGATCCGAGCCCCGGGGGCTGCTGCAGGTGCATCATGGTCTACATGGGCTGGAGGAGGATCTCGGCAACGGGTACAGCTAGAAGGGCATGTAGGGGTATTTTTGGAACCGGGGCGACGAGACAAAGCCAACGGTGCTGGTTTCGAGCAAATCTGAGAAGTTTGGACCCAGGTTCAAATCCCGGGGGGACCAAAATTATTTTTTTTTTGAGTTTAACGTTGTTTTTTATATTTTTGAGGGTGCTGATGACGAAAATGATATCTATTTTGACCTAAGACGCTGCGAGGGCGACGCTGCAGGTGCATCATGGTCTATATGGGGTGGATGAGGATTTAGGGAACGGGTACAGCTAGAAGGGCATGTAGGGGTATTTTTGGAACCGGGGCGACGAGACAAAGCCAACAGTGCTGGTTTCGAGCAAATCTGAGAAGTTTGGACCCAGGTTCAAATCCCGGGGGTACCAAATTTTATTTTTTTTTTTTAGTTTAACGTTGTTTTTTATGTTTTTGAGGGTGCTGATGACAAAAATAACATCCATTTTGACCCAGACCCACGTTTAAAGCCTGTAAGAGTTAAACATTGGCGACACTCGTTAAATTTAAAATGTACGGGACGGGCAAAAGTTGCTGATCTGTATCGCCATTTTTCCTGTTATTCGTTCATAGCTTTGCACGAAATTGAGCACACGTTTTAAAATGCACGAATTCGTGCGTAGCTAGCTATCGCAGTTAATCGTTTCATTATCTTCAACAGGCCTGCCGAGAGGCAAGCGTGCTTGTAAGTGTAATGTACCATGTACGTGCTTCAGTTTTCTAAGCACACTGAGCACGGGGTGACCTCATGCCTGATCTCCGGTATTTACCACGTTAATATTACAGGACGAACTAAAAAGTTCCCCAAGGCTTAAAATGTGTTTAGTGAAGCATGTGGACATACCGTCGTAACTTTTTCTATTCTTTCTTTTCAGAATGGCTCCCGCTCTCAGTGATTGCATCGTGTGCTGGCTCCCCATGACGGGGGCCCAGCACACCCCACTAAGCCTGCCGTGTGGGCACACGGTGTGCATACAATGCGTGCGACTCCTAAGGAACAATGCCACAGGCCATTTCTTCGCATGTCGAGGTGAGAGCCCTCTGAACACGCCTCTCGCACTTTTCCAAGAGCCCCCAATTTCGGCATTTTTTTTGTAAACTGTCACTTTCAAGGAGGGATCCTGGTTTTAAAAAATGGCCAAAATTGACAAAAAAATAGGTTTTTTTTTTCAATGTTTTTACCTTAACATGTGCATGGGAGGTTTCATTTGGGGGTTGAACCTTTAAGTTTAGTGGGTAGTTCCTTAATTATTTGGAAATAAATGACTTTTAGGTCAGTTGTGTCACGAGCCAATACTCTTCACTGCGAGTAGTTTCCATCAGGTATAATTCTCATCAGGTATAATGTCTTCAATTATAATTCCCATCAGGTATAATTGGCTGAGCGATAAGCGAAGCCAGTTACTCCAGTGGGGTTGAAAAGTTTTGTCTGTCTGTCTGTTTGTCTGTCTGTTTGTGTGTCCGCACTACTCCTCCCAAACGGCTCGGCTGATCGGAACGAGATTTTGCAGGGTTCATAGGTATATCCTTGGCTCACCACACGCCAAAATTCAGCTCTCTATCGCAATCCAATCAGTCGTACCAACGAAAAAACACTGAAAAAACGGCAGAAAAAGTGCAACTTTTAAGTGAGTTTTCGTTTTAGAGACATTTTTACATGGTTTCGCATGGTTTGGAAGGTGCTGATGACGGAAATGAAATCCATTATGACCCCTGACCAAAGTGTCAACCACGTAGGGACTACCCCGTCTAGAATATTCTAATAAAATATACTTCGACGATTCATCACGTAGTGCACTGTACTCATTAAAGGCAAGCAGGAGGCGCCGCAGGCCAAGGTAGGTGTAACGCCAGGCGTGGATTGTCGAAACTGGCGCAGCATCGCGAAGCCTGTTACGACAAGACACGGTCTGGCGTAAACCTACCTTGTTATTTCAAGCGTAACTCCACAGTTTTGGGCACTGTTGAAGTCAAGTGCACCTTGTGTAACATACGAGGGAAACTTGTGGAGCCCAAGACCCACGAATCCTTTCCGTGCGATCACAAACTTGGATGAATGCGCCAACCACTTAAAACACGCCAGGTAGCACTTGCCCAGCATGCAGGGAGGATATTGCTATGGTGGCCCGTGCCCGTATTTTCAATAAAATTTCATCCGTTGGTGTTGTTGTTGTCTCATGATCCACTCCCTAATTTATTGTACTATTTAAAATAAACAAAAAATTCAATTCATTATACCCATTGAGAACTATTTCTGTTGAGAATTATATCTGTTGAGAAGTTTACCTCTAGAACATTGTACCTGATGGGATTATACTTGATGGGATGTTATACCTGATGAGGTTCTCCCTTCACTTCACTGCCATATTGAAGGTAGTCGGAGCGTTACTCGAAAGTTAACTTCGGGCCATGGAAACTTTTGAACTTTGAAGTTTAGACCTTTTTAACCAATTTGCCAAAAGGGCGACCCCTGTTACCGATTATACTTTTTAGTAAATCGCCTCGAAATTTAGCATTGCGGCTTATGGCAGACTGCCCTGAACGTACTGTCCTTGATTTTCAACTATTTCTTTTGGCATGTTCGAGTTAAGATAGAGTATCAATGTGTAGGTGCAGAATGGAGGTCAGAGTGTGACCTATGTGTCCGAGTTTTAAAAAGTACCTGCCACCGTCCAAATAAGGGATTTATTGAGAGTTAGCGGCGGCTATGTCAACGCATTTCGAGTTCAAACGATGAGAGGGCAATGGCGGTCGGCTTGGCACGGCCGGCAATTTGGCAACGTCGCGCTGTTGTCGGCTGCTTGGTGCAGACGATACCCGGCTCTTCCACTTAGTGATCGATTTTTTGACAAATCGGCCAGTTTTCTTGTCATTTACGACTTGATTCAAGATAGCGAGAGGAACGTTCATGTGCAACGACAGATGTAAACAAACCAGGAACGGGAGGGGACGAGACGCGGCGTTGCCGGATTTATTTTACCAACTGTGCGGCACAAAAGCATAACCCCGAGCGATGTAAACTGACGCTTCGATAATGTCAGGGGGCGGCAACGGCCTGGGGAGCGCGTGAAGCTATGCGGTCGCTCGGTGCAGGGGTTTGGGCCTTCTCCGAGATCTTCTAAACTAGGCCGCCGTTTGTCAAACGCTTGCCACAGATCGAAAAAGCACAAAATTTAGGGTAACATAGGCGTATTGCCCGAGTTGAAACTCTGAATGCAACTTGGATCAACATAGGAAGCGTTTACATCAAGGTGAACGCCTTCATGTTTTTCCTTCATTTCTTGATTTATTGTACTTTTTGGTGTTTTCGCTATGATTTCTCAAGGAAAAATATTGCAGAATTGGGAATGGCAATACATCTACAGGGTGGCCCATCGACCCCGTCGGCTTTGGAAGGTAGGCCACCCATTTGACACGCTCGCAGGGAGTAGCGCTGACGTCCCCCACTGCCCCCACTCCGCCCCGTGCCGTGGCTAGCTTGCTCGTTCGGCCTCCCCTCCCCTGCCGTCGGGTTCACGGCTCGTCACGAGGGAATGCCGCGAGGGTTGACGCGGTATCCTCGGCAGGGCGCGGGGCGCGTGCTACGCCTCCTGAGAGGTTCGGTCAACCTTCGGCCCCTCCTTCCGGCTGACCTGTTGACATGTTCGCAGCAGACGACAATTTTTATGCTCCATCCCCTCTTTCCCCATCCCCCTTCCCCAAGGTTTACGATTTCAGGGTCAAAAATTAATGAATGAAAAACAAAGGATGTTTGTTCCTTTTAATAACAAAAATTAAATCTCTGTGTCAACGAAAATTAAAAAGAAAATCACAGTTCTTGCAAAAGAAAAAGACAGCACTGTAGCGGGCCATTTGGAACCTTCTTACTTGTAAAACAAATGCTCAAAAGTTTGGCCATCCTGGCCGATGCACTGGTTGGCCCTCTCAATGGTGTTGAGGTGAACCCTACGCAGCATACCGGGCGTTATGCCCCGGAACGCGTTCACGATCCGGTCCCGCAGTTCCACCACAGTGTCCGGCCTGGTCTCGTACACCCTACCCTTGACATGGCCCCAGAGGAAAAAGTCAAGGGGTGTCAGATCGGGCGATCTTGGGGGCCAAGCAACTGGGCCGCCTCTGCCAATCCAGTTGTTCTGGTAAACCTACGGCAAAAACAAAAGCAGTCAATGCAAGAAGGCTTTTGGGAAAACATGCGTAAAATTGTTTTTGTGCCTACCAAATTCAGGTGATTCCGCACTACTAAAGCCCAGTGTGGAGGGGCCCCATCCTGTTGGTACCAGTGATTCAGTCGCACTTGATACGGCACGTCGTCAAGGAGGCGGCCCAAATCATTTTGTAAAAAATTCAGGTAGCTTAGCCCGTTTAGTCTTCCCTCAAAGAAATGGGGCCCAATCACATGGTCACCCAGTACACCACCCCAGCAATTCACACTCCACTGGTTTTGAAAATCAACATGACGGACCCAATTTGGGTTTTCATTTCTCGGGGCCCAGTAGTGGCAGTTGTGACGGTTAACATTGGCCTGATTGTCGAAATTTGATTCGTCCGACCAAAGGACATTGGCTGTGAATCCTGCAGGCTGCTCAACGAGCCATCTGCAGTACGCCAGCCGAAGCGCCGCGTCGCCCTCTCGAAGGCCCTGATTGAGCTTGACTTTAAAAGGATGCCAGTCTGCATCCTTCAAGATTCGCTGGACCGTGAGCCTTGGCAAATTGAGGTCGACCGCGGCCGCTCTCTGACCTGCAACCAAAAGCGTTCAAAAGTTCAGAAACAGTACCAAAAATTAAACGGTGTTTTTCTCTCAACTTACTGGTATGTGGGTTGTCTCCGAAATGTTGCATCACTGCAGCAGCGTGTGCCTCACGAGGCCTGAGAGCGTTGCGTGGCGCAGCAAACTGGCCGTAAAGTGCTAGGTTAATTTCGAGACGGCGGAAAACCAGCGCTCCTGGGTGTCGTGGACGTTCCGGATAACGACGGGCGTACTCGCGAGCGGCCACGGCATGGTTATCATTCACAGCACCGAGAATCTTGATCATGTCCGTGTACTCCCTCTGTGTGTAGTGAACCATGGTGCGTATCACCGGACTGTTGATGTTGGCGTTCTGATGTGCGCGCCGCCCGCAGCTGCCGTCTGATCCCGAGCACTGCTTTCGTCGCTCTGTCTCTCTCGCACTCATGGGGCGGTCCGTAGGGGTGCGAGAGAGACAGAGCGACGAAGCAGTGAGCGGCATCAGACGGCTGACGGCGGCAGAAGTCAACACTGCCGCTGAGAGGGGGAGGGGAGGCCGAACGAGCAAGCTAGCCACGGCACGGGGCGGAGTGGGGGCAGTGGGGGACGTCAGCGCTACTCCCTGCGAGCGTGTCAAATGGGTGGCCTACCTTCCAAAGCCGACGGGGTCGATGGGCCACCCTGTATATTACCCTAAATTTCATGCTCTTTCGATCTATGTAAAGCGTTTTTCAAACTACACCCTAGTTTTAAAGATCTCGAAGGAGGCCCAAACCCCTGAATCGGAGCGACCGCATGGTTTCACGCGCTCTCCAGGCCGTTGCCGCCCCCTGATAATGTCCACGGCTTAAAATTATTAAATTCATTTTGTAAATGTTATTAGACGAGCGTTTTGTACCAAGAATTGTTTGTAAGTGCAAAATGAGTGGATGTGTAGGCATTTCAGTTTTCGTGTTCGCCATGTTGGCCAGCGGCCCTCCGGTTCGGCAGACGTGAGTCAAGTAGTGTTGAAATAATTAGATTGAAAAAAAATAATGCCTTTAAATGTTAAATAAACATGCCAAAAGACTTTAAAAATAATTTTAGGAATTTACAAAGTTGTCTTAAGTCAGCAGTCTGCCATTTTTAAATAGACAGTGTGTTGACTAGCAAGCCTCGCACCGACTACCTTAATCGACAAAATTTTTTGTCGTATAATAACTTTCTGCGTTCCTTGTTCACATACACGTGATTCGTCTTGCTTTGATTTTATTCTCTGATGACTTATTGACAAATTTTGAGGATTTCTTAATATCAAGCCCACCTTTTTTGTAAAAGCACAAAAAACTTTTTGAAAATGACAGAAATGCACTTTAAACACAATTAAATTCAAACCAGTGAAACATGAAGCAGGAGCTGAATATCAAATTTTCTTCACTAAAATCTCCAGAGTTCATCTTAAGAACTGCCAGTCATTTTCAAGTCTTTCCGTTTCAACGCAAGACGCAGGAAGATTTTTTGGTAAAGCTTTCAAAAACACCTAAATGTGACTTTTTTCTCAGAAACAAAAAAAATATTTTGGGTTGAATTTCTTTTTGAGAACACCATACTTGGCCCAATACATGGCTTAAGTTTCAATTTTGGGGGATATTGTTGAAGCCTATTTGCAAGTTTCATCAAGGTCTCCCCTTAATAAATTTATGTTACGGATAGCCAAACTATACAATGAGGGTCTGTTTTGACACTAAAATCGTTCAAAGGGGTTGATGCGAGGTGCATGAGGCCCGGGAAACTGCATGGGACCGCACAATGATCCAGAAATGCCAAAAGGCGGAAAAAATCCTTTTTTATTTTTTTTAGATTTTTAAGAATTCAAGTAGTGAAATCGAATGAAAAATGTCCGGAGAGAACGAATATGACCTCAGTTTTCAGTTTCAAGAATGGATACATGGTGGTTTCAGGCCTCAAAGTTATGTGTTTTCAGGACTTTGCATTGTTGCAAATTAGCATGAACTTTTGACACGAATATTTTTGTGATGCTTTGTCGTAATGCCTCATGTTTATATGTTTAAATGTAAATTTTAAGGATCATGCAAGTTTTTGGCTGAGCGATTAGCGAAGCCAGTTACTCCAGTGGGGTTGGAAAGTTTTGTCTGTCTGTCTGTCTGTCTGTTTGTCTGACTGTCTGTATGTCTGTCTGTCTGTCTGTTTGTGTGTCCGCACTACTCCTCCCAAACGGCTCGGCCGATCGGGACGAGATTTTGCAGGGTTGTTAGGTATATCCTTGGCTCGCCACACGCCAAAATTCAGCTTTCTATCTCAAATTATTCAGTCGTACTAACGAAAAAACACAAAAAAAACGTCAGAAAAAGTGCAACTTTTTTGTGACGTAATATTTTAGAGACATTTTTACATGGTTTCGTATGTTTTTGAAGGTGCTGATGACGAAAATGAAATCAATTTCGACTCCTGACCAAACTTTTAACTGCGAATCGGCTACCTCGGTCCGAATTTACTAACATAATCGACCTGGACCCTTCATCTTGAAAAACGGGGGTCGACCGACTAAAAAATTTTATTGCAGATTTCGATAGGTCTCGGCAAGACCTTTCAAAGAGGGGTCGGAAGGGGGGTCTAGGAGCCCGACTTCATCAGTTGGCCGAGTCAGGATCTTGAAAAACGGGGATCGACCGATTAAAATTTTTTTTGCGGATTTCACGTGGTGCATTACTCAATGCCTCAAAAATCCTTGAGACAGCTTGCCGAAGGCAAGCACGGAAGCGCCGCAGGCCAAGGTAGGTGTAACGCCTGGCGTGGATTGTCGTAACCGGCGCAGCGTCGCGAAGCCTGTTACGACAAGACACGGTCTGGCGTAAACCTACCTTGTATATAAATTATATAGAAATCGTACTAACCGGTCCTTCTTTGCTGCTGCGGTGGGCCGATGTTCTGCACCTCTAGGACGACTGCTTCGCTGAGTTCGTCATCTATCTCAAAACTCATATAACTTCAAAGCTTAACTCGAGTTCAGCCATTGTGGAAAAAATAAAAAAAATAAAAAAAAGATAAATTGAAAAAAAATAATAATCCAGCACTGAAAAGTGCACTTTTTTCGGCTGTTAAACAGCGAAAGAGGATGGGATTCTAACGGGACACAGGTCAAAATCAGACCTCACCAGTGTGCTGTAGCACTCGCTGAGCTAAGACCTGCACGCAAATAACTGCATTTACGGGGAGCGCGGCGGTCGCAGCCAATTTTAGAGCTTTTCTAGCATTGCGACGCCGCCTCCCCTCGCCCTTCCAGTGCCTCCCGGGCGCTGGGCTGGGGGTGGGTTGTATGTCCGCCACCCCTGGGCTGCCTTTCACCACCACCACTGGTCATGTCACCAAGGTCTACGGCCCTCGGATAGGGTGTCCCACAATATTTCCAAAATGCCTTTTTTGATGAGTGCCGGGGTGGATTTGAAAGATGACACAAAACGAAGAAGATCTGTGTAAAGCAATTGAATTTCGGACGATTAAAAGTGCCCGCGCAACGCGGTTGAAGTTTGTGACACAGTAGGCGGGTGGGACGTGGGGTTACTAAAACAGACGTAGGTAAGCCATTTTTCAACGGATTTCCATTCCGATAACGGCATTGTGTTTGTAAAAGAAAGGCCATTCTTTTTTGTAAAAGCGTATTTTCTGTACAACCCAATGCCTATCTTCCAGGGGCACGATTCTTTGCAAAACTCGCTAATTTCAAAGTTTAAAACCGTTTTTGACCCACTTTTAGACATCGGATGTCAAAGAGGGAGAAATGCTTAGATTCCACAGGACAAATTACCCAGGAAAATTTAACATTCAGATTTTAATATGCAGTTGCCTACCTCTCAGGGGCAAAAAATATGACATTTTAGTGATTTGTCGTATTTTTCGCACACCGAAAGTGCTTGCATGTTTTTTAAAGGTCATATTTAGGTTCCTTGGGCCAAAGGTTATCGGATTACGAACTTTTCTGACTTCAAAATGCGGTTGCCTAACTCTAATGGGCAAAGCATAAAATATTTAAGTAATCATTGAAACCGCATCTTGAAAACATAAAAGTACCTTATCCTATGAACTTTGGACCAGGAACCCAAATATGACCTTCAAAAAAATATGGAAGCACTTCACTGTTAAGAGAAGTCATTATTTTACAACTTAAATTTCCACAAATAATGTCGTAACTTTACAGATAAATATTCGTAAAATAACGACAGGAATTGTAAAAGATCTAAAAGTTTAATCTTTTGACAAATTCATCATAAAATTACAGCAAAAAAGTTGTAATTTCACAATAAAATCTCAAACTTACAGAAAAACGCTCGTTATTTAACAAATAAGTCCATTTTTTTATGAGGTAACGTGTCTTTTTATGAGTTGAGTACATTTTTTTAGAATTATTGTCCGTTAAATCTGTATCACAAAGTGCTCGTAAATTTACAAGAAAATTGTAAAATAACAAGTGGCTTGTAATTTTACAAACTGCTTCTTAAATTTACAAGCCAATTTGTAAATTTGCAAGGCAAATCGTAATAGCAAGTTTGAAAATGTGGATTTTCGTTTCTTTTACCTTAGTATAAAAGGAAGCTCTAAATCCCTAGATCGCAAGAAATCTGATGACTTAATTTGTTTATTTAGGAGTATTTTGTAGATTTACGAAAAAACGATTGATAATGTGATTGTACTTGAAAATTAACAGTGAGATTGTGGTACAAATTTAACAGATAATAAATCTTAATTTTACAAAAAAAATTCTAACAGTGTTTCAGTGTGCAAAAAAACACGACAAAAAACTAAAATGTCATATTTTATGCCCCTGAGAGGTAGGCAACTGCATATTAAAATCTGAATGTTACAATTTCCTGGGTCATTTGTCCTGCGGAATCTAAATATTTCCCCCTCTTTGAGATCCGATGTTTAAAAGTGGGTCAAAAACGGTTTTAAACTTTGAAATTAGCGAGTTTTGCACAGAATCGTGCCTCTGGAAGATAAGCATTGAGTTGTACAGAAAATACGTTTTTACAAAAAAGAATGGCCTTTTCTTTACAAACACAATGCCGTTATCGGAATGGAAATCCGTTGAAAAATGGCTTACCTACGGCTGTTTTAGTAACCTCACGTCCCACCCTACTCTGTCACAAACTTCAACCGCGTTGCGCGGGCACTTTTAATCGTCCGAAATTTAATTGCTTTACACAGATCTTCTTCATTTTGTGTCATCTTTCAAATCCACCCCGGCACTCATCAAAAAAGGCATCTTGGAAATATTGTGGGACACCCTACCCTCGGAACTATCGAAAAATGCCGCCAAAACATCTAAAAACGTGGATTTTTAGGAAAAAATAACCGTTTATCGAGATCTGGGATGCATATGCATGTGTTCCGATACCTTCTTACGACTCAGAACTTTAGATTTGGTGTTGGCGTTGACCATCCGACCATCGGACCGCTTCCCGACCGGCAGGGGAGCGATCCAAGCCCTAAAAACGGAGAAAATCGAAAAAAACTCCACTTTTTCGACTAAAACGGCTGGTGACATCAAGAAATTGTCCGATCGCAAAACGGAGGTCGAATCTGGTCTCAGCATTAAAAAACGAAACTTTTGAGTGCTATTGCGATGTCGAACTCGAAAACAGTGTAATCTCGACGGCCCCTAATACCTAATGACCCCGCAAAATCTCAGCCAGATCGGCCAAACCGTTCAGGAGGAGTAGTGCGGACACACAGACAGACGGACAGACAGACAGGAAAAGTTTTTCAACCCCAGTGAAGTAACTGGCTTCGCTAATCGCTCAGCCAATTACTCTTTATTTAACTTTTACTGCAAAGTGTTAATCCTTTTTTCCTTGTCTTTAGGTGAGTTCCCCTGCCCGGAGTGCTTAGGGTCTTCACCCGAAAAGACAACAGGGACCAACATCTTAGACGCCACGGAGAGTCCAGCATCAGGGGGTGGAAACAACCCAGGGAGCGGGTGAAACCATGCTCCCCGCTTCAGCAAAGGGGTTCAGGAGAACTTCGAGATCATGAAAACTAGGCCGTTGTTTGAAACATGCTTTGCACAGATCGAAAGAGCATGTAATTTGGGGTGCATTAGGCTTATTAGCCTCCTTGAAACACTGGATTTTACCCACAATAAATGTAAGTAACAATGCCGAAAACTGCAATAAAGCCTGAAAACCGCTGAAAAACCCGGTGACGCCGTCAATGTGTCTACATATCCTCTGTGGTTGAAGTTAAATTGGGAAGTTTCGGGAGGGTTAATAAGTCTAATGCACTCTAAATTTCATCCTCTTTCCATCTGTGCAAAGCGTGTGCCAAACAATGGCCGTGTTTTCATAATCTCGAAGTTTCCCTTAACCTCTGCAGAAGCGGGGAGCATAGCTTCACGCGCTCTCTAGGTCGTTTCCGCCCCCTGCCAGCATCAAGTGCCCATTGTTGGCTGAGCGATTAGCGAAGCCAGTTACTTCACTGGGGTTGAAAAACTTTTCCTGTCTGTCTGTCTGTCTGTCCGTCTGTCTGAGTGTCCGCACTACTCCTCCTGAACGGCTCGGCCGATCTGGCTGAGATTTTGCAGGGTTATTAGGTATGTCCTTGGCTCGCCACACGCAAAAATTCAGCTTTCTATCTCATTCCATCTAGTCGTACCAACGAAAAAACACTAAAAAAACGGCAGAAAAAGTGCATCTTTTCAGTGACTTTATTGGCTGAGCGATTAGCGAAGCCAGTTACTTCACTGGGGTTGAAAAACTTTTCCTGTCTGTCTGTCTGTCCGTCTGTCTGTCTATGTGTCCGCACTACTCCCAAACGGCTCGGCCGATCGGGACGAGATTTTGCAGGGTTGTTAGGTATATCCTTGGCTCGCAACACGCCAAAATTCAGCTCTCTATCTCAAATGATTCAGTTGTACCAACGAAAAAACACTAAAAAACGGCAGAAAAAGTGCAACTTTTTAGGGACTTTATATTTTAGTGACATTTTTACATAGTTTCGTATGTTTTTGAAGGTGCTGATGACGAAAATGAAATCAATTTCGACCCCTGACCAAAGTTTTGACTGCAAAATGGCTGTTTCGGCCCGAATTCACTATATAATCAACCGACCCTTCAACTTGAAAAAAGGGGGTCAACCGACTAAAAATTTTTATTGCAGATTTCGACAGGTCTCGGCAAGACCTTTTCAAAGAGAGGTCGGAAGGGGGGTCTGGGAGCCCGACTTCATAAGTTGGCCGAATCAGGATCTTGGAAAAAGGGGATCGACCGACTAAAAAATTTAATTGCAGATTTCGATAGGTCTCGGCAAGACCTTTGCAAAGAGGGGTCGGAAGGGGGGTCTGTGAGCCCGCCTTCATGTATTGTGAAAATTGGTGCAACGGCCATGTTTTGCACATTAACTTTGGCACAGTGGGAACACAAGGGCGGGCCTCAGTCCTGATGTCACATCAATAGGTTTGCGCTTTACCTCCCCGGGATGTGAGGTGCGAGGACCGAAGGCCCGAGAGACGGCCTCCGATTGAGCCAAGCCATGCGAGGGCCGAAGAAGGCCCGAGAAGAATCCGCCGGCAGGCCAAGCTGGGATCGGCCCCTTTCGAACTGAATTGCCGGCGCAGCGAAGCGGAGCTGCCTACTCGGTTCTACGGAAGGTCCGGCCCTAGCGTGTATACTTCGACCATTCATCACGTAGTGCACTACTCATTGCCTCAATGAACCCTTAAAACAGCTTGCCGGAGGCAAGCAGGAAGCGCCGCAGGCCAAGGTAGGTGTAACGCCAGGCGTGGATTGTCGTAACTGGCGCAGCATCGCGAAGCCTGTTACGACAAGACACGGTCTGGCGTAAACCTACCTTGTATTTTAGAGACATTTTTGCATGGTTTCTTATGTTTTTGAAGTTCCTGATGACGAAAATTAAATCAATTTCGACCCCTGACCAAACTTTTAACTGCGAATTGGCTACCTCGGCCCGAATTTACTAATATAATCAACTTCGACCCTTTATCTTCAAAAAAGGGGGTCGACCGACTAAAAAAATTTATTGCAGATTTCGATAGGTCTCGGCAAGACCTTTTCAAAGAGGGGTCGGAAGAGGGGGCTAGGAGCCCGACTTTATTAGTTGGCCGAATCAGGATCTTGAAAAAAGGGGATCGACCGACTAAAAAATTTTATTGCAGATTTCGATGGGTCTCGGCAAGACCGTTTCAAAGAGGGGTCGGAAGGGGGGTCTAGGAGCCCGACTTCATCAGTTTGCCGAATCAGGATCTTGAAATAAGGGGATCGACCTACTAAAAAATTTTATTGCAGATTTGACGTGGTGCATTACTCAATGCCTCAAAAATCCTTGAGACAGCTTGCCGAAGGCAAGCACGGAAGCGCCGCAGGCCAAGGTAGGTGTAACGCCAGGCGTGGATTGTCGTAACTGGCGCAGCGTCGCGAAGCCTGTTACGACAAGACACGGTCTGGCGTAAACCTACCTTGTTAACAGAAAATATGGATCACAACTCTTGGTGCTGCATGGGGAAGTGTCTCATTTGAAAAAGCGACACACGCACAAACAACACACACACACAACACACACACACAACACACACAACACAAAACACACACAAAACATGTGGCACGAGTTTTCCCCACGTCCTCGTCGTTCGTGCCGGTAACAACTGCTTCCTTTGGCACTTGGAACGATGCGGTTGGCTAAGTGGGATATTTTGATCCGACTAAAGTTTCACTCCTTATCATTTCTTAATATCTGGCTTAAAGACGGTCCCTCAACTTCATGAAGCTCCCGGCACTCCGTATAACTTCATCTAGCCTATGCACTGTGCCTAAAAGGCCATTGTGCGGGAGATTTTAAATGTCATAACTCGTACTTTCACTAAAATTTAATAAAAAAGTAATAGGCTGAGCCAGTAGCGAAGCCAGTTACTTCACTGGGGTTGAAAAACTTTCCCTGTCTGTCTGTCTGTGTGTCCGCACTACTCCTCCTGAACGGCTCGGCCGATCTGGCTGAGACTTTGCAGGGTTATTAGGTATGTCCTTGGCTCGCCACACGCAAAAATTCAGCTTTCTATCTCATTCCATTCAGTCGTACTAACGAAAACACACTAAAAAAACGGCAGAAAAAGTGCAACTTTTCAGTGACTTTATATTTTAGAGACATTTTTACATGGTTTTCTATGTTTTTGAAGTTCCTGATGACGAAAATGAAATCAATTTCGACCCCTGACCAAACTTTTAACTGCGAATTGGCTATCTCGGCCCGAATTTTTTAACATAATCAACTTCAAACCTTCATCTTGAGAAAAAGGGGTCGACCGACTAAAAATTTTTATTGCAGATTTCGATAGGTCTCGGCAAGACCTTTTCAAAGAGGGGTCGGAAGGGGGGTCTAGGAGCCCGACTTCATTAGTTGGCCGAATCAGGATCTTGAAAAAAGGGGATCGACCGACTCAAAAATTTTATTGCAGATTTCGATAGGTCTCGGCAAGACCCGTTCAAAGAGGGGTCGGAAGGGGGCTCTAGGAGCCCGACTTCATTAGTTGGCCGAATCAGGATCTTGAAAAACAGAGATCGACCGACTAAAAATTTTTATTGCGGATTTCGACAGGTCTCGGCATGACCTTTTCAAAGAGGGGTCGGAAGGGGGGTCTAGGAGCCCGACCTTATCCAGGACTTCGTCAGGCAATGGAAGGGCCTCAGGACTCTGGGAGAAACGCCTTTTTTTTTTTAAAAAAAAAAAAATTATTTTGACGGTTACCTTTTATGCCAGGTTAAGTTCCAAATATACACATCCCGAGGTATTCCCTAGTAATGAAATTACTCTCTTTCGCTGTGACCTGCGGCGTGATGTTTTTATCAAAATATTCTAATTTGTTTGTTTTTTTTTCTGTTGCAGATCAGCCCCATTCAAGTGTGGCTCATCGCCCCCCTGTGGAAGCAACCCATCGATTTTGACCTGTGTCCCGTTAGAATCCCATCCTCTTTCGCTGTTTAACAGCCGAAAAAAGTGCACTTTTCAGTGCTGGATTATTATTTTTTTTCAATTTATCTTTTTTTTATTTTTTTTATTTTTTCCACAATGGCTGAACTCGAGTTAAGCTTTGAAGTTGATATGAGTTTTGAGATAGATGACGAACTCAGCGAAGCATTCGTCCTAGAGGTGCAGAACATCGGCCCACCGCAGCAGCAAAGAAGGACCGGTTAGTACGATTTCTATATAATTTATATACAAGGTAGGTTTACGCCAGACCGTGTCTTGTCGTAACAGGCTTCGCGATGCTGCGCCAGTTACGACAATCCACGCCTGGCGTTACACCTACCTTGGCCTGCGGCGCTTCCCTGCTTGCCTTCGGCAAGCTGTCTCAAGGATTTTTGAGGCATTGAGTAATGCACCGCGTGAAATCTGCAATAAAATTTTTTAGTCGGTCGATCCCCTTTTTTCAAGATCCTGATTCGGCAAACTGATGAAGTCGGGCTCCTAGACCCCCCTTCCGACCCCTTTTTGCAAAGGTCTTGCCGAGACCTGTCGAAATCCGCAATAAAATATTTTAGTCGGTCGATCCCCGTTTTTCAAGATCCTGATTCGGCCAAGTAATGAAGTCGGGCTCCTAGATCCCCCTTCCGACCCCTCTTTGAATAGGTCTTGCCGAGACCTATCGAAATCTGCAATAAATTCTTTTAGTCGGTCGATCCCCTTTTTTTAAGATCCTGATTCGGCCAACTAATGAAGTCGGGCTCCGAGACCCCCCTTCCGACCCCTCTTTGAAAAGGTCTTGCCGAGACCTATCGAAATCTGCAATAAAATTTTTTAGTCGGTCGATCCCCTTTTTTCAAGATCCTGATTCGGCCAACTAATGAAGTCGGGCTCCTAGACCCCCCTTCCGACCCCTCTTTGAAAAGGTCTTGCCGAGACCTATCGAAATCTGCAATAAAAATTTTTAGTCGGTCGACCCCCTTTTTTCAAGATGGAGGGTCGAAGTTGATTATGTTAGTAAATTCGGGCCGAGGTAGCCAATTCGCAGTTAAAACTTATGTCACGGGTAGAAATTGATTTCATTTTCGTCATCAGGAACTTCAAAAACATACGAAACCATGTAAAAATGTCTCTAAAATGTAAAGTCACTGAAAAGTTGCACTTTTTCTGCCGTTTTTTTAGTGTTTTGTCGTTAGTACGACTAAATGGAATGAGATAGAAAGCTGAATTTTTGTGTGTGGCGAGCCAAGGACATACCTAATAACCCTGCAAAATCTCAGCCAGATCGGCCGAGCCGTTTGGGAGGAGTAGTGCGGACACACAGACAGACAAACAGACAGACAGACAGACAGACAAAACTTTTCAACCCCAGTGAAGTAACTGGCTTCGCTAATCGCTCAGCCAATTACTCTTTATTTAACTCTTACTGCAAAGTGTTAATCCTTTTTTCCTTGTCTTTAGGTGAGTTCCCCTGCCCGGAGTGCTTAAGGTCTTCACCCGAAAAGACAACAGGGACCAACATCTTAGACGCCACGAAGAGTCCAGCATCGAGTGCCCATTGTTGGCTGAGCGATAAGCGAAGCCAGTTACTTCACTGGGGTTGAAAAACTTTTCCTGTCTGTCTGTCTGTCCGTCTGTCTGTGTGTCCGCACTACTCCTCCTGAACGGCTCGGCCGATCTGGCTGAGATTTTGCAGGGTTATTAGGTATGTCCTTGGCTCGCCACACGCAAAAATTCAGCTTTCTATCTCATTCCATCCAGTCGTACCAACGAAAAACACTAAAAAAACGGCAGAAAAAGTGCATCTTTTCAGTGACTTTATATTTTAGAGACATTTTTGCATGGTTTCTTATGTTTTTGAAGTTCCTGATGACGAAAATTAAATCAATTTCGACCCCTGACCAAACTTTTAACTGCGAATTGGCTACCTCGGCCCGAATTTACTAATATAATCAACTTCGACCCTTCATCTTCAAAAAAGGGGGTCGACCGACTAAAAATTTTTATTGCAGATTTCGATAGGTCTCGGCAAGACCGTTTCAAAGAGGGGTCGGAAGGGGGGTCTAGGAGCCCGACTTCATCAGTTTGCCGAATCAGGATCATGAAATAAGGGGATCGACCGACTAAAAAATTTTATTGCAGATTTGACGTGGTGCATTACTCAATGCCCCAAAAATCCCTGAGACAGCTTGCCGAAGGCAAGCAGGGAAGCGCCGCAGGCCAAGGTAGGTGTAACGCCAGGCGTGGATTGTCGTAACTGGCGCAGCATCGCGAAGCCTGTTACGACAAGACACGGTCTGGCGTAAACCTACCTTGTGTAAGAAGAGGTTCAAATCCTCCGGTAACCTGACTAAACACACAAAAGAAGTCCATTCCACCAACAATCGTACACATAAATGTGCTAACTGTGGAAAAGTGTTCAAGAGGCCATATGACCTGCAGCGCCATCAGCGCATCAAAGGTAAGTACTGGTTCGATTTAACTCTGTCTCATAAGTTATGAATAATTCATGTGCTAACGCTCTTTTTTTTTTGTTGCAGGGCATTAAATTGCGGCTCCCCAACTCCTGATTGGCCGTCTCGCTTCAAGAGAAGGATTTTTTTTTTTTTTTCAATTAGAAGAATAAGAAACATACGACAGCACTCGTTGGGAAGAAATTTTATTTCACACAAGAAACACACACATCACAACAAACCAATAATACTCGCATACACAAACATAAACATAAGCAGACAGCTTCAAGCCACCCAAGCCAGGGACAACCTGGACAGAGAGGTGCAGCGGCTCCGCCAAATGAGGGCGGAGCTGCAAGGTGGGCGCGGAGGCGGGCGTGGGCAAGGAGACGGTGTCCGGCGGGGTCGGGGCGGCGGCCGACGACGGCGTGGCCGTGGCTGTTTGGCCTTGGCAATCGGGGAGATCCTGAATAATGCAGCAAACCCAGGGTAAGTAGGGTCAATTTTGTTTGACATTTTAGAAGTGATTTAGTGCACTATATAAACCTGTCTGCCTAGTTCACACTTAAAAAAGCATGCTTGCAAGCACACATTTCCAAACGCATACTTGGCCAAGTGTATACATACAAATGCATGCTTGGCAAGTGCACACTCACAACTGCATGCTTGGCGCTGAATAACTCCATGCTACGCATATGCATCTGTGTGTACTTGCTAAGTGTGCACATGTAAGTCTGTATTTGTCAAGTTTGTGTTTGTAAGTGTGTACTTGTAAGCATGGGTTTGTTGGCTGAGCGATTAGCGAAGCCAGTTACTTCACTGGGGTTGAAAAGTTTTGTCTGTCTGTCTGTCTGTTTGTCTGTCTGTGTGTCCGCACTACTCCTCCCAAACGGCTCGGCCGATCTGGCTGAGATTTTGCAGGGTTATTAAATATGTCCTTGGCTCGCCACACGCAAAAATACAGCTATCTATCTCATTCCATTCGGTCGTACTAACGAAAAAACACTAAAAAAACGGCAGAAAAAGTGCAACTTTTCAGTGACTTTATATTTTAGAGACATTCTTACATGGTTTCTTATGTTTTTAAAGTTCCTGATGACGAAAATGAAATCAATTTCTACCCGTGACATAAGTTTTAACTGCGAATTGGCTACCTCGGCCCGAATTTACTAACACAAGGTAGGTTTACGCCAGACCGTGTCTTGTCGTAACAGGCTTCGCGATGCTGCGCCAGTTACGACAATCCACGCCTGGCGTTACACCCACCTTGGCCTGCGGCGCTTCCCTGCTTGCCTTCGGCAAGCTGTCTCAAGGATTTTTGAGGCATTGAGTAATGCACCACGAGAAATCTGCAATCAAATCTTTTAGACGGTCGATCCCCTTTTTTTTAAGATCCTGATTCGGCAAACTGATGAAGTCGGGCTCCTAGACCCCCCTTCCGACCCCTCTTTGAAAAGGTCTTGCCGAGACCTATCGAAATCTGCAATTAAAATTTGTAGTCGGTCGATCCCCTTTTTTCAAGATCCTGAGTCGGCTAACTAATGAATCGGGCTCCGAGACCCCCCTTCCGACCCCTCTTTGAAAAGGTCTTGCCGAGACCTATCGAAATCTGCAATAAAACTTTTTAGTCGGTCGACCCCCTTTTTTCAAGATGAAGGGTCGAAGTTGATTATGTTAGTAAATTCGGGCCGAGGTAGCCAATTTGCAGTTAAAAGTTTGGTCAGGGGTCGAAATTGATTTCATTTTCGTCATCAGGAACTTCAAAAACATAGGAAACCATGTTAAAATGTCTCTAAAATATTAAGTCACTAAAAAGTTGCACTTTTTCTGCCGTTTTTTTAGTGTTTTTTCGTTAGTACGACTGAATGGAATGAGATAGAAAGCTGAATTTTTGTGTGTGGCGAGCCAAGGACATACCTAATAACCCTGCAAAATCTCAGCCAGATCGGCCGAGCCGTTTGGGAGGAGTAGTGCGGACACACAGACAAACAAACAAACAGACAGACAGACAGACAAAACTTTTCAACCCCAGTGAAGTAACTGGCTTCGCTAATCGCTCAGCCAATAAAGTCACTGAAAAGTTGCACTTTTTCTGCCGTTTTTTTAGTGTTTTTTCGTTAGTACGACTGAATGGAATGAGGTAGAAAGCTGAATTTTTGCGTGTGGCGAGCCAAGGACATACCTAATAACCCTGCAAAATCTCAGCCAGATCGTCCGAGCCGTTTGGGAGGAGTAGTGCGGACACACAGACAGACAGACAGACGGACAGACAAAACTTTTCAACCTCAGTGAAGTAACTGGCTTCGCTAATCGCTCAGCCAATAATCAACTTCGACCCTCCATCTTGAAAAAAGGGGGTCGACCGACTAAAAATTTTTATTGCAGATTTCGATAGGTCTCGGCAAGACCTTCTTGGCTGAGCAATTAGCGAAGCCAGTTACTTCACTGGGGCTGGAAAGTTTTGTCTGTCTGTCCGTGCGTGCGTGCGTGTGTGTGTCTGTGTGTCAGCACTACTTCTCCTGAACGGCTCGGCCGATCTGGCTGAGATTTTGCAGGGTTATTAGGTATGTCCTTGGCTCGCCACACGCCAAAATTCAGCTTTCTATCTCATTCCATTCAGTCGTACTAACGAAAAAACACTATAAAAACGTCAGAAAAAGTGCAATTTTTTAGTGACTTTATATTTAAGAGACATTTTTACATGGTTTGTTACGTTTTTGAAGTCGCTGATGACGAAAATGAAATCAATTTCGACCCCTGACCAAACTTTTAACTGCGAATTGGCTACCTCGGCCCGAATTTACTAATATAATCAACTTCGTCCCTTTATCTTGAAAACAAGGGGGTCCACCGACTAAAAAATTTTATTGCAGATTTCGATAGGTCTCGGCAAGACCTTTTAAAGAGGGGTCGGAAGGGGGGGTCTAGGAGCCCGACTTCATCAGTTGGCCGAATCAGGATCTCGAAAAAAGGGGATCGACCGACTTAAAAATTTTATTGCTGATTTCGATAGGTCTCGGCAAGACGTTTTCAAAGAGGGGTCGGAAGGTGGGTCTGTGAGCCCGCCTTCATGTATTGTGAAAATTGGCGCAGCGGCCATGTTTTGCACATTGACTTTGGCACAATGGGAACACAAGAGCGGGCCTCAGTCCTGATGTTACATCAATAAGTTTGCGCTTTACCTCCACGGGGTATGAGGTGCGAGGACTGAAGGCCCGAGAGGCGGCCTCCGATTGGGCCAAGCCAGGTCTGGTGCGAGGGCCGAAGAAGGCCCGAGAAGAATCCGCCGGCAGGCCAAGCTGGTATCGGCCCCTGTCGGACTGAATTGCCAGCGCAGCGAAGCGGAGCTGCCTACTCGGTTCGACGGAAGGGCGTGCTCTAGCTTGTATACTTCGACCATTCATCACGTACTGCACTACTTATTGCCTCAATGAACCCTTAAAACAGCTTGCCGAAGGCAAGCAGGAAGCGCCGCAGGCCAAGGTAGGTGTAACGCCAGGCGTGGATTGTCGTAACTGGCGCAGCATCGCGAAGCCTGTTACGACAAGACACGGTCTGGCGTAAACCTACCTTGTAAACTATGGTCTAGAACATTTACATTTCGATTCAGACGTCGTAGTTGTAATGGAACCTTTTCTTTGTCTTGCTGAGATGAATCGATTCATCTGTGTAGAAGGTATTTTTCGTCAATTTGTTGAAAAAACTTCCTATCTGAGGTATTTTGGACGTAACTTTTAGACTTCAAAGTCCCATAACTCCTAAACGGCTAGTAAGAAAAATCTGCGCGGGTGCTCATTTGACTTATCTTGTTTTTTTTCTACATGATCAAAACATTGGATGGCGCAAAAAAAGGTTTTCCACAAAGGTCCCAAGCCAAACGTAAATTTTAGGCCATATTTTAGTGGTTTTCTGAGGCTGATGCAGCCGGTATTCGTCCCACGTCAAATCCGAGGTTATATTCTTGTTTCTTGGTCAATTTTACGTAAGGATGGCAAATTTGAACCCCCAGGGATGAAAGTTGTCCATGTAGCGCAAAATACCCAAATCCGTGTTTTTACTTCAAAAATTAAACTAAAATTACCTGCAACCAAGCCGATAATTTTTTTTCAGGATCTGGAAATTTAGCCAAAGACTTCCCTTTAGGTGTCTAACAAGCCCACAAAATTTTAGGAGAATCGGAGAAGGTAATGGAGAGGTGTGGCTTTTCTAATTTGATATTGCTCTCAACATTGTTTCAAGAGACACAGTTAAAGTTTGTTATTCTTGAAAAAACGGTCCTTTGCCGACTATTTGGCATTTGATGAAGGTGGCAGAGTCTGAAACACATTAGGGAAGAAAGCAAACAGGTAGAAAATCACAAACACTCCATGCCTTGTCAATCCATAAGCCGATAATTTTTTTTCAGGATCTGGAAATTTAGCCAAAGACTTCCCTTTAGGTGTCTAACAAGCCCACAAAATTTTAGAAGAATCGGAGAAGGTAATGGAGAGGTGTGGCTTTTCTTATTTGATATTGCTCTCAACATTGTTTCAAGAGACACAGTTAAAGTTTGTTATTCTTGAAAAAAAGGTCCTTTGCCGACTATTTGGCATTTGATGAAGGTGGCAGAGTCTGAAACACATTAGGGAAGAAAGCAAACAGGTAGAAAATCACAAACACTCCATGCCTTGTCAATACATAAGCCACTTTCTTTTTCTTAGAGGTTTCTTTGTATAAAAAAATTATTGGGATGAAACGAGGGGTGGTTTCCCAATATTGGACTCAAGAGAATGTTACTCCGTGGTCTTCGAGAGGAAGCAAATTTTTAAAACACTGATAGTATACACCGATTTTCAAAGCTCATGCCGCACAGATTTCCGCATCATAATAGAACCGAAGTTGTCCTTACGTTTTGAATAACATAGTCCAGCTTCCTGTGTAGCTCACGGATCTCTGCCTGGTCTTCCTCTTTCATCCTCATCATGCTCTCCATAAGCTTCTCCATCTTCAATAAGCGCTTCTTTACATCATCTTTATCGGAATCTCGTGGCACGGAGCACATAAATAGATCTCTGGAAACGGACAATTGGAGTCAGCGAAATATGCGAATTAGAAACTGCTGCTACATATGGCCACCAGGGGCATGGCGCATCCACAAGTTTACTTTAGGTGGAATCGTGGTGTTGGTGGTGGTGGAGATTGCGGAAGAACAGGAGTTGATGGGCCGAACGACATGGGGGTGGGCATGAGGGCCACCTCCACAGGGATGGGCAGCGGTAGTAGTAAAGATACCGTATTGTAACAGTCGCCATTTTGATCCCGCATTGTAACATCCCCCTCCCCCCGTCATCTTGGGCGGGCCTAACCCAACCTAACCCCTCCCCTCCTTTCCCTCCCCTAACCCAACCTAAGGGGCCGCCATCTTTGCCGCCCCCTAACCCAGCCACCCCTAACCTACCCCCTAAACTCAGCCACCCCTAACCCAGACACCCCTCAATCAACCTAACCTACCCCTCTGGATCCGCCCCTGGTGGGACATTGTAACATGGTCGGACATTCTGCCATCTTAAGTGAGCCTAATGTCAGCGAGGTAGCCCTCGCTGCCGCGGTGCACGCGCCCTCACGCGCACGGCCCGCTACAGTGCACTTTGAACAGCACGCACCGCCACGCGGTGCACGCGTACTTATACCCCGCGCGGTTGTCTACCTCTAGGCGCCCGGTGACTCACGCCCTTGCCGGCCTCCGTCGTCGCCCGGTAAAGTAGGTCACACCCATTCATCCCGGTGGCCGGACACGGGCCGCGCCACCGCGAGTGGACTTTACCCCGGATCACACCACCCCGGTTTCGGGTATATAAACACCCGCCCTCGCGGGTACACGCAGTTCCACGCCAGCTCCCGTCAGTGCTACGTCAGTCTAGAGGCATGGTCCGCCTCCGCGAGTGTCTCCCGTTGTCTCCAGTGCCGCATAGAGACTGTACCGCGTGTGAGTGTCATTGAAGTTAGACCCCGGACCCGGAACACGTAATGGGCCTAGCTGTGGCGTACGCGTCGTGAAGTGATAGTGAACCATCGAACCACCGAGCATCTACCAACACCATGATCCCCTCTTGCGGGGGTCCTTCGCCCATGCCCACTGACGGCGTGGGCCTATCGCACGGAGCTACGCAACTCAACCACGGCAGCTCTACAACACTACGTGACATGGTGCATCGGCCGGATTACTTCGCCCAACGGAATGTGAGTGAAATAATTTTACGAAGACACACGCAGCGAGCGGAATGCAAACGGCGCGGCGGCAAGATGAGCGACGCGGAGGAGGCCCCGACCTTGACGCAGCACTAACGGGACAAATAAGAAACGGAAATAAGAACCTAATTTTTCGAAGAAACGCCAGATAAATTTTTAATTAACCGCGAAGAACACTTGTAGAATAGGAAAAGCCAGCCAACATGGACAAGCAACCTCACCAGCGACCAGCGAACCACCGACCTGCCCGGATACGTACTTCGATTGACACGAACAGTGCCTAACCCCACCGCCTATACGTCTCAGCATAGAACAGTCCGCGCCTTCTAAGGTCAGTTTTGGAAAGCACCAACCTTGAGCCTAAAGAAGGGCGCCACCTGCCAAAGGAACGCAGTAAATGAACCCAAAGCAGAGTGACAGTTCTTTTGCTGAAACGGTGCAAATAGAAGCAACTAAGAACACCACTGCAACTTCACAGCAATTTCTCTCCCTCGGGTGCCGAAACAGAAACTGTTAAAAACACAAAATTAAACCTATGTAAGCAAGAAGCCACGAGAACTACAAAGGGCAAAACTGCAAGAAGAGCCTTATGCAAAGAGACGCTCGATGAGCATCAATGCCACTGCAAGTGACACGCCACGAGCGACATCACCCCTGCAAGCAACGACAGCCACGAGTGAACAACAACTCTGCAAGCGACTCCACTGCAAGCAACGAGCATCGGGCAACATCGTCATAACTGAAACGACAGGGAGCAGCTCACCCACACCAAAAGATTTCCTCTTTGTGTCACCCACAGTAGATGGCCAGTTCTAACTTTTGTTTTGAGCAGAAACGTCGCAATAGTGCAACGCAGACCAAGCAGTCGACCCAGGGGAGACTGCGACGCGGACGGCCCGACAACAAAGGCCGATCTGCCGCCAGCACCGGCGTGTGGCCATCCCGGCCGCCAGCTGAGGGGACGCCTTCGGCACACGGCGGGACGGCTCCAAGCAATGGAGGCGAGTTCTCCACCGCAGACCGAAGCTGTAAGGCAAAACAGCACTGCAAGGAGAACGCCTCACACGCCGGCCCAGGGGAATGTACAGCCGGTCAGCCAAGCACCACGTCGACACACGTTAAAAGTAAAGAATAAGGACAACTGAAAAGTAAACGTAAAGACTCTCTATGAACTAAGAAACAAAACTTGTAAACCAACCCGGCAAAGGCACTAAGGTAGAGAAAATTAAAATTGTAACCTGCACATGCGGGAAAGCCTCTCAAAATTACCTGTTTACCATAGCAAAAACTGTTATTAAATAAATACAACCATGAACTTTACCGCGGAAAGCCTGTAAAGCCATTGTTAGCAAAGGCCCCACTAAATTAATTTACTGTACCATGTACCTTACAAGTAAATTGCCAACCATGTGCGCTGTATTAAACAGGACTGTTGTGGAGTAGCTTTAGTGTAACTGAATATGAAGGAAATGTGTTTGTTAAATCAGCATTGCAAAACGCTTTAGACCGTCTTTTCGCCAAAAGTTTATACGTAGTAGAAGAAAACCTCTGCTGTAAACATGTGTATTGTGAATTTTGAAATAAATTGCGTAAGAGAAGAGGCAAGGGGAGAGACACAAAAGGCGGACCAGTTAGAAAAAAATATATAAAAAAAAAAAAACAAAAAAAAAAACGAAAGAGGCGGCATGTCAGCGAGGTAGCCCTCGCTGCCGCGGTGCACGCGCCCTCACGCGCACGGCCCGCTAGAGTGCACTTTGAACAGCACGCACCGCCACGCGGTGCACGCGTACTTATACCCCGCGCGGTTGTCTACCTCTAGGCGCCCGGTGACTCACGCCCTTGCCGGCCTCCGTCGCCCGGTAAAGTAGGTCACACCCATTCATCCCGGTGGCCGGACACGGGCCGCGCCACCGCGAGTGGACTTTACCCCGGATCACACCACCCCGGTTTCGGGTATATAAACACCCGCCCTCGCGGGTACACGCAGTTCCACGCCAGCTCCCGTCAGTGCTACGTCAGTCTAGAGGCATGGTCCGCCTCCGCGAGTGTCTCCCGTTGTCTCCAGTGCCGCATAGAGACTGTACCGCGTGTGAGTGTCATTGAAGTTAGACCCCGGACCCGGAACACGTAATGGGCCTAGCTGTGGCGTACGTTTCGTGAAGTGATAGTGAACCATCGAACCACCGAGCATCTACCAACACCATGATCCCCTCTTGCGGGGGTCCTTCGCCCATGCCCACTGACGGCGTGGGCCTATCGCACGGAGCTACGCAACTCAACCACGGCAGCTCTACAACACTACGTGACACTAACCCAACACCTAATCATGTCTGTACGTGTCCGCCGCGGGGTCCGCATTCGCACCGGGGGACCGTCCGGGAGCGCGCGCCGCCCGGGAACGCGCCGCGCCGAGTCCGAGAACGCGTTTGAATTTTGCCGCCGTTGCGGGCCGCCGCCGGAGGGGGAAACGCGCCGTGTCGAGCCGGGCCGGGACCGCGAGGCGGTGTTGCCGCGTCGTCCACGCTCCGCGCCCCACTCGCGACGTGAGCTCTTTTTTTTTCAGGGGCCTAACCAGCATCTCCCCTGCAGCCGGGACTGTTTTGAGAGACTAGTCAATCTCGTCAGGCGGGAAGAATCGTACAATGTCCATGCCGTGTTTGCATAGGGCTTTCCAGGATGTGAGCCCCAAGTGTAGTTGTCTGTATTGACGGACTCCATCAATTTCCTGGAATTCATCATCTCGCTCTATTGTGATAAAGGGCTTGTTCCTGAGTTGAGTGTAGTGTATGACGTGTGACTCAATTCTGTCATACTGTCCCAAGTGTTCAGTTCTTTCCCCCTTGAGGTGTGCTGTGATATTTGGGACAAGCCATTTCCTTTGAAAATAAAAATGGAACAATTCAAACACACTGTAGTCGTCCTGGAGTATGCCTCTTTTCCATATCTGC
>CM060098.1:15945651-15998397 GCA_030522485.1 Stenchaetothrips biformis | reverse complement strand
GCTCGGCCCGCCTCGCTGGGCTGACAGTGGGCTGACGGACGAGACGCGGCCGCCCTGCAACGGGACCGCGCTACGCATGAGTCCATGCAAGCAAAGCGTTTTCTCGAGTCGGCAAGTGGGCCCGGGATCGATTCCCGCCCGGGTCTCTATTTTTATTTTTTTTCGGTTTCTTCCCTGCATGGTCCGCGACAGGTTGGAGGTAATGTTGTCGGCGAGTCTGCGCGGTCTCACATATCGTGGGAACGACAAGACGGCGAGTGTGTGTTTGTATGTGTGTGTGTGTGTGTGTGTGGGGGGGGGGGCACTAGACAACAAAAGGGAACCGAAATCGCCAGGAAAGTGGGCCGGAGTATATGGCAATCCGACGAGCAGCATTTTGACGTAAAAACAGAAAGACGAGAAGCAAAAGACGAAGACTAGAAGGATGACAAAATGGCGAAGACAATCCTCGAGGTCTATTAAAAATACTATACACGAAGACTGAAACACCACCGAACACTATCCTCGCGTGCCTGTCGAACGGGAAAACAAACGCCGATTTCCCTCTTCTCCAAATTGACACCTCCCGATCGAGTTTGTTTACCTCCGCCAATCGATGCCGAAACGGAAAATGGCAACGATCATGTTCGAGAACATTATGGCGCGCGGCAAAGTGTTACAAATTCGGCACACGAACGTCAGCCAGCAGTGTTTACCCCCACCCCCCCCACCCCCCTCTCCCCCTCTCGAACTCACTCTCACTCTCGGAGGGGAGGGGCGCCTGCAGTAGATGTCCTGTCTGATAAGCGAGCCAAACAGGTCGTAATTGGCCTGTCTGACGCTGGTTCGATACACAAAATAATAGTGTTATCTCTCTCTTTCGCTCACGCCCCGCTCACGCCCCTCCCTTGGTCGGGTCCCTCGCCCACATGTATCCGTCCATCTGATGCGTGGAGCGGCCATTCCGCGAGCCCTTCATGCAGGGGGCCTTCATGAAGGTGTCCTTCTCATGGCACAGTCCTTCATGGACGGAGTCCCTTTGCAGTGTGGTCCCCCGGCCCCACAGCAGAGTGGTCTCAGCGCTTACAGTGCTTTCGTCGCCCTCAGTCCGTCCGTCGCGCACTCGCTCGGCGTCCCGTGCAGGTGCGAGAGAGACAGGGCGACGAGGCACGGTGGTTCGGCGGGTTCAGAAGACAGCTCTCGAACGCGGAGCCCGGCAGCCGGCCCCGATACGCTATCGGACGCCCGCCGTTAATTTATTGCGCCATTTTGCGCCACCTGATACACGGCAAAGCGGCGCAGGTCCTCTCTGGAGGCGTCGCGCTCGACGCGGGGGCGGCGGAGGGGGTGGGGGGAAGGGGGCGTCGCTACATTTGCTGCTCTCGATCCATACCGGCTGCAAGTTATTTCCCTTGGAAAACGCGCGCTGAGTGCTTGTCTGTCATTCTGTCTGATGTCTGAAGCGGTGCGGCAGCACCCTTCCCCTCCCCACCTCTTCCATCAAAAATTCGCCCTCTTTTTCCCTTCCTCCACAGGCATGCTCTCGCGGGGAAGGGCCTCTTCGGGGCTGATGACCCTTTCCTCTTCAAGATATCCCCATTTCTGCCGCAAAAAAAATAAAACCAAACAACAACCTAAAACTAAAACACAAAAAAAGAGCCAAAAACGCCATTCGTCGACGCCTGCGCGCTTTCCTTCGTTTGCGCCGTTTGTCCGTCTTTTTGCGAGTCTTTTCCTCGGCGCAGAATTTAAATCTCGTCGCGGCTTTTCCCTTTTTTTAAATCCCCGGGGCACGCGACCGGCCAGTGCCGCTACCGGGACATGGGCCGCGCGGCACGACAGACAGTCGGGTCCCCCTACTGTTTTGTATTTTCCGGCGGAGCTGCAAGTCGAATGGCTCGCCGGATGTGGCTTCAGTTCGCGGGGCAGCCATACGCGAAAACGGGGGGACGCCCGCGTCGGGCGAGAGGGAAAGAGCAGGCTGGATGGGGCAGGAAAGTAATAGTAAAGTACCGCGGGTTCCAGCAGCTGCGGGTACTTTTTTGGGTGATAGTAACCGGCACCGCAGGGCTGTGATGACGCGATTGGGACCGGTGAACCGCAAAGTACCGCCTGGTAACGATTTTTCGAGTAAAGTAATCGAATAAGTAACGCCTTTACCACCTTCGGTCAACCTATTGATATAGGCCAAGTGATATGTCATGTCTTTTTGAGCCGCACTCGGAGTGCGGCAGTGCGGACCGCACTACCAGTGCGGTTCAAAGGCGTTGACATTACCCGTCCCCTAATCATGGAGTCGTGGTGGTGCGACGGTGGTATAGGCGTCACGCGTTGACCGGTACCGGGGTCGACGGATTCGAGGTCCCACTTTTTCTCAACATTTTTCAGAATGACCCGCTCATCTGCGGCTCCAGCCCGGCCGCGTCTAGAGCCCGGGCTGACGCCGCATCTACCATGAGCCGTGGTGGCTGAGATCGCTAAGGCGTCGGACTTGAACAGTAAGGTCCGGGGATCGAATCCCAACATTTCAATACATTTTACGACTGCCTCCCTCATCCCAATACGACTCAAACCCGTCGTCCGACACTCGGCAGACGTGCAGTCGTGATAGCGTAGTGGGTCTGGATCATTTGTCGTCCACTATGCTTGGGTGTCTAAAAAGCAGTCCGCTTCGGCGGATTGGCCTCGGCACTGGTTCGATCCCCGGTAGCTCCTCGCAATTGGTCGCGAGTGGGTCCATTCTGATTCGTCGGTTTGGAGTTGATAAGTCCTTTGAAGCTGGCCCTTCACACTGCATGTTCGGTAGAGAGCGCCGGACAGCGGGGGTACCACTGTGGGTACCACTGACCACCCCGCGAAAACCAAAGGCTCTCAACCCCCGCCCTTCACCCGGCCCACATCAGATGAGAACCCCTGGGGTCGCCGCCTGGAATGCACCGGTTCCCCCGATCCACCGAAGTTGCAGGCGGTCCTCCCTACTGTGTGGGGAGGTGGGAGAAGGGCCCCCATTTTTTCTTCTTTTTTTTTCCTCCAAGTTCTTTTGTTGGATGCGCCGCTGTACAGCGGTTTGCAGCGCATGGAGTCCGTGGTACCCGTGGATACGTCAAGTACCGTCGGTACTTTCGAAGGTACCTGTAAAGTACCGCGGCACCGAAAATTTCGATAGTACCGGTAAAGTACCGCGGTACCATAGTTTTCGGTAGTACCGGTAAAGTACCGCGGTACCATAGTTTTCGGTATTACCGGTAAAGTACCGCGGTACCATATTTTTCGGTAGTACCGGTAAAGTACTGCGGTACCGATTGTGGAGTACCGTGCCCATGCCTGAGGAAGAGGATGCCCACTCACTAAAATGTTGTGTTCGAATCCCCGCGCCGCCGGTCCGCGCGCAAAAAAAGATGGAAGGCGGTGCCGAGGCGCCGTCCGAGTGATTGGGCCCGCCGCCGCACGCCAGGGCTGCCTGCTCGGCCAGGGCGGCACCGGCCGCCGTGCGCCACCCAATACGCCTGGGACAATTATTTGACGCCAACAATGGGTCGTTAATGGGGCTGCTGCAGCGCCGCTTTCGTCGCTCTGTCCCTCTCGCACCCACGCGGCACGCCCCGTGAGTGCGAGGGAGACAGAGCGACGAGGAGGTCTCACAGTCTGCAGATCAGCCTGATGCCGGCCGCCGGGCCGCTCCCCTGCTTCTAGTAAATTGATTCCGCCCCTTCGAGGCTTATTAGGAGCGGTCCAGCCAGCGGTCCGTCGCCCTGTCCCTGTCGCACGCACGCGTCGCGCCGCGCGGGTGCGAGAGAGACAGAGCGGCGAGGCGATCGGCTGGACCGCGTTATATCGTGCCGGGGATTTTCTTACCGCCGATATGTCAGGCGGTGCACCGCGCTACCGTTGCCGCCGCTGCGCCCTCCATAAGGCACCGGCCACCAATTACTGACCTCCCCGCGTCGTTTCGTTTTTTGTTCGAACCCATTACTACAGTCGAAACGAAAAGTAAATCAGCCGGATGGCGGGGCGTTCTTCGCGAGCAGATAAGCAAGCCGTCTGCCTACAATCAGAACGCGATTGGATATTCCATTTGGAGGTGCCACAGTGCGGTACCGTTCTGATTGGGCTCCACTGAACTGCATATCAACACGGGTCAGCGCCCCCTTCTGCTCTGTGGCCGCGGCTCTCGCCCTGCCAGGCGGCCCGGCCATGGCCCGGGTACGCGGCTACTCCCCTCCTTCGGTAATAGTATAGCAAACGGCCCACCAGGTGCCAGCGTCAGCTGGTCCCCTCGTCTCCCCCTCCCCTCCCCCTCCCCGGTTCCCCTTCACCGCTGCAGGCCGAGCCGGCCTCCCCCGCACTCACGGGGCGCGGCGTGGGGGTGCGAGAGAGACAGAGCCGGGGCCGGGGTTGGCAAGGCGCGCCTAGGCGCGCCTCGCAGGGGTCGCAGTTCGGCATTAACACCCTTCAATAATAATTCACCCGGTCGGCTCACTGCTGGGGCGGTCCCGGCGTGGCACGGGGAATGAAATCTTTGAAGCACGTGCGGCGGAAACCGAACCAACTTGACCGCAGAGGCCGCACTGCTGGTCTAGGATAAGACACAACACATTATTTAATTTTTAGTCGTTTTTTGGGGGTGTTCACTCGACATTGCACACAGCTGCATTTGGAGACTGCAGGCGCACCAAGCACTCCGGCGCAGACACTCCTTCCGCGCTAATCACAATTTCTCATACCTTGCTCGTTTTTTTTTTCCTAGGCCGCTCGGACAGGCCCTGCGATAGGCCCCACAAATCGCCTTGACTCGCCACGGCGCTAATCAAGACATTGAGTAATTTTGGGTGCGGATACTCCCTGGGAGCAAGGCGGCAAGCCGGGCAGGCAGCCGGCCGGGCAGGCAGGCAGGCAGGCAGCTCATGGCCTGCTGGCGCTCTGACTGACTGGCCGGCTAGCCGTCTGGGAGTGGATACTGACCTGACACAGATTACACAGTGGCGCGGCGGACTGCGCAACATTCTGTACAATTACTGAGCCCCGTGGAGCTGCCACGGCTGCGCGCCGCGCCGCTAAGAAGTTCTTCTGGGAAGGGAAAAGCTCCGAACGGGCCGCCGCTGTAAAGCAGGAGGACCGCGAGGAGCGGGTCAAAGGGGAGCTGTCTGGGCTCATCGGCAGGGCAGGCAGGGCCAGCATGCAAGACGGCTGCTTGGAGACAGTCCAACGCAAAACTCGCGCGGCTCAAGTCGCTCCACTCGCAGAGGCCTCGCCGCCGGAAGTGCTCGCGCCGCACCGGATATGCGACGGGCGACTCCGGAGCTCGGAGCGTTATGCGCTCCGCGCGACGAGCCGGGCGGACACCGCATCGCACCGTCGGCTCGAGTCTCGCAAGCGAAAGGTGCCACAATCCCATCTCCACTCACGGCCTCGCAGCGCTCCAAACCAAAATAAGCAATTACTCGAAGGCAACCCGGGTTCAAACACTGACGCCGCCGGATTTTTTTCCCCGCCGTGGGCCACTTTGACGACCGGAGTGCGCGCGCCGTGGCCGGGCTCGGACCGCGGCGGACGACGCCTCATTTGTTTCTTATTAGGTCCTTTGAGGGGTCAGGGCACTGTCTGTGTGTGTGTGTGTGAGTGTGTGTGTGTGTGTGTGTGTGTGTGCGCGCGCGCACGCGGTGCAGCGTTGCACAGGGTGCGTTGCCGGCTGCCTCGCCGATGGCGGACGCATTATAAAGGCATTAGAGCTCCCCCGCATTGCCCACCACCCCGCCCCGCCCCGCCCCACCCCACCGCGCCACGCCCAGCCAGGTTCACACTCAGCGGCGTACTCCCCGGGCCCAAAATACATTTTTAATTTTAGCGCGAAAATACGGCACATTTTTGTCGGGCGCCTCGCTTTGGCGGCGCGGCGCTGCCGTTGCGGCTGATTTTGTTGCTATTGGTGCTTTTTAATATTTCCACGGGCCGGTTTTACTTCCGGTGGGGCACGCGACGCGCGGTGTTGCCGCGCTGTTGACTCAGGTCCGGGTGCCGGCGTCCTCTCTTCCCTCTTGCGGACACCCCTCCCCCTCTAACTCCCCCCCCCCCTTCCCTTTCTCTCCGCTCATGGGGCTCATCAAGGCAGCCACAATACGAGAAAAACAAACTCGGCTTTATCTCGACTTTTCACCGAAGCTTCTGTATGACGACGAGGCGCACCTCGCAAGTCTCATCCTCGCCAACCTTTTGAGTGTGTCTGTACTCACCTGCAGGAACATATCACCGTCCAGAGGGGTGTGGTCGTACGCTGTTAATTCCCCTCGACTTCTGTAGTGGGGATCTTCCTTGTCTTTGTGCATAGTAACTGCAAGCAAACAGAGACGAGGCCGGTTACTCAACACGAAGCATTTCCTGACAAAAAAAACAAACGCCTGGTCAACCGCTGTGGACCCTAAAGGGCACCGCAGTTGCGTCGCGAGTTAGCTTCTTTGATCGGGCCGTTGCGGTCTGAGGCAAGGCCGTGCACACGATGAATGCCATATCGTTTACGTGTCGGGGTAGCGCCTGTCAAGTAAGCATGGCCAACAGTACCCAATTGACGCACCCCCTACGTCTCAATATCACACTCACCGCCACTCGAAAAACACACACACACACACACACACACACACACACACACACACTCGCGCCATTTCGACCACGTCACGGTGAGTCAGCGGCAATGGGCAGGGAGCGCAATCGGAGGTAATCACTCCGGTTAAACGGGCCACTCTTTGCTCTAACACCGCCAGCAGTCTGAAGAGTGCTATCTCTCTCTCTCTCTCTCTGCTAATTTATGTCGACTCCGTTCGTTTCCTTGGCAACGAAGGGGGAAGGGAAGTCCTTCAAAGTTCAATTCAAAGTTAAATTAAGTTGTTTTTTTTTAACAACAATAAAGAAGCAAGTAAATTTTTGAAAAAAAAAAAAGTTCCGGTAGGTACATTTTTTTAAAAAATGGCTTGGTTACGAATTCTACTACCATGCGACATGAAAGCGCGCAAGTCCTCCTAAAAGCCATAGAAAGATACTGGCATATTCATCTCGCTGTGTGTGTGTGTGTGTGTGTGTGTGCGCGTGTGTGGTGAAATGCAGGCGGTGAAGGCCAGCATCGCAGCGGCCTTGCCCCCTTCCCCCGCTACCCGCACGCACCCGCGCAAGCACGCGAGGAGACACGCTCGGACACACGCGTGAGGAAAGCTAATAGAAAAGACAGGCAGAACTAGCAATCGGACTAATTAGGGAATCCCGGGAGGTTTTTTTTTGTTGACAGTTCGGTGCAAAGCCTCCGACGGAGGCCGGAAGAAAACGAACGCATCTGCACTCTGCTAGAAACGGAGTAATTTTCGTTTGTATTATTCGTGTGGCCAGATCGATAGCGTACGAGGCACTAGTCGGTGTCCTGGACGACTTGTGAGTGGCAAGGTGTGTACCCAGCCCAGCCCTACCCGCCGAGCGCACTCCACCGTGACGGCGTGTGGCGTGGCGTGGTGGGGCGGGGCGGGGTGGGGTGGGGTGGGGTGGGGCTGGCGTCTGCTCCGGCACGGCGCGGTAAACTTTCATACGGAGTAGCAGTTCTGGGAAACGCCGAGCGATTTTGTTTTCATTTTTTTATTGCATCCCTTTTTCGCGTGTCTTATGGCAAACAGAGATATACGCAGTTATTCCAAGCACCTATCTCGCACCCTATAAATTACGCTTAAAAATTAATAATTTTTTTTTTTTAAATGTGTATTGCACATCACGGATTGAATCACCTGTAAAATTTGAAGAGAAACAGTCAAAATAAAATCCGCTACAACGGTAGCTGCATAGTGCTATTAATGTTACTTGCAACCCGGACACGGGAAGGTGGAAAAAGGGGGCGGGGGTGGGCTTCGAAAATCAGGGTGGCAGCTGGTCTGGGGAAGGGGGTGAAACTGAGCCGGGTGGAATGCTTCATAGGTAACGGTGCACTGCATGGCAAGGTTCGCGAAGCCGTATCGAGCGCCCCGACGCCGCTGCTCACCCCGCCTCCACCGCACCAAGTTTTTCTGCCTTTCAGATTCCGACCCGCGCCCCAAGTCAACGTACCTGTGTGGAAATGATAAAACAGTGGAGATGCCGCTCAAATCGTTTTCCGCTGGCGTGGGAGGTGGGACGGCAACGCCACGCGACGCCACGCCGAGCCACGCCTCGCCACGCTGGGGCGCGAAGTCACCGTGGCGTCGTCAGGTAATTAAAAGACCCTGCGCCGCCAAAGACTTGTCAACGAGCCGGCCTGCCTGCCTTCCTCTCGTCATGGCACTAAACAGCGTCGTGCGGCCCGGCCCCGAGGGAACGCAACTTTAAAAGCTCAAGAGTTTAAAAGTTTAAAACTTTTAAAGTTTTGCTCTGTTTACAAGTTATTTTTTATTTTTTTTTAATTAAAAATAAATAAATTTTTAACGAATTTTGAACAAAATTATTATTGAATCTGGTGGGAAACGATACATTCTGGAAATTCGGGATGTATGTCAACTGATACGCAAGACTTGAGTTGCGACAGAATTGTATGTCGTTCAATTATTTTTTTTCAAGTGGGCGCTCAACACTGACACTCCCTTTCTCTCAAATCATTCGTCAAAAACAAAAGTTGCGAAGGAAAGAAACAAGGTGGGGGACAGGCCGGCCCCTTCCATCACAGAGCTGCACGCAATCTCTGATTCGAACCATATGTATACACAGGAGTTAGAAAAAAGAGACTGGCAACAAAAAGACGGTGCTGTGTAGCCCTGGGTTGAAATAAAAAGGCGAGGTACGTTCGCGTGCGCAAAAGCTCGCGTTTGATACTTGGAACGAACGTTGTTCTTGATGGTCCCACACCGTAGGACATACGGGACACGTTCCCAAACGTGAGAAAGGAGCGTTCACGTTGTCACGGCCTTGGAGCAGGGCCGCGCGGTGACCGCTAGCGACCGTGCACACACGTACACACACACACACAAACACACACACACAGCACACTCCTATAACGTATATGTGAATAAATCACGGCACACTAAATGTATCGTCAGGTTTGTGTAAAGTACTGCCTGCCTCGAAACAGAGCAGCGGGATCGAGTTGTTTTATAATTGATGACATGGTTCGAGGCCCTCATATTTGTGTGAGGTAAAAGACTCGCGTACAGTCAGAGACAAGAGTCCCCGTCTCCTCGGAATGACGAAAGTCGCTCAGTGACAGAACTGACCAGTTTTGCTCAATTTTGGAAAACACTCTCATTTCCCACTATTTGGGACTGACGAAAAAGCCATTTGAAACGACAGGGACGCAGTTTTTCCCGGGCCGAAATTCATTAGAACCCCCGTAGCGAACTGTGATGAGGTTTACTGTTGTTTGAACAAATAAAGGCTCCGATATCCATTCCGTGGATTAGGAAAGCGCACCCCAGTCCCGTAGGCGCTACTATTTCACCTGCAGTACCGTGATCTATCGACAGAAGGGCTACGGCGCGCTGCGCTGTTAATTTACAGCAAAACAAGAAACAAAGACGCTGACTGAAGGCAGGGTGTGTTCCAGGGCCGGCCTGCCGATAGCGCCCCGTGACTCCAAGTAGAACGGCACGAGTTCGAGAATTATTTCCTCCCGGGACGAAAAAGGGCAGAGAGAAAAGAGATCAACAATAAATAAAGATTCCCGTCTGTGCACACTGGGCGCGTGGCAGGGCGCGCCGGCCCGGTGCAATCCTTCAGTCCGCGAATCGATCCCTGTCGAGCGGGAACGGCACAGCGCGGCGCAGCGCGGCACGGCTGGACCGACTGGCTCCGGAGAGGTGGCGCCCCACGGGGACGGGGCCCCACGGGGACGGGGCCCCACAGGGACGCCGCTGCTCCTCAGGGCGTCCATCGCCACGAGAGGGTCCAGACTCATTCCAAGAGCCACTTTTGTCGCTCTGTTTCTCTCGCACTCACAGGGTGTGCCGTGTGCAGTAGAGACAGACATGGTCCGAAACGACTCCAGCAGAAGACACCGCCAAAGACGACCCCGCCGGGCCTGCCCGCCGGAACGGAGCTGCAAGCAGGGCGAGATGGGGCCAAACGCGCCCTAATTTCAATCCCCGCGTGTTGGCCACGCCGCTGCACGCTGCTTGGCTGCTTTCTGTCGGTCCGACCCGCGTTGAAGTCTCCGCACTAATGTAATGAGGGGCCGCGTGCCTAAATCATACTAATAGTCTGCCGGGCCGGACGGACGGACGGACGGACAGGCAGGCAGGCAGACAGACACACAGGCCGAGATGTTGTTGTGCGTGGGCCGTGGCGGTAGCAGCTTGTAGCGCCATCGGAGGATACGGCTACCGTCCGGCTACTGCAAGGCTGTCACACACACTCACGCACACACACGCACACAGAGAGGCAACGCATCATTCACAGGAGCGAGAAAAAAAAAACAGGCAACACAAAACTATCATTAAAGTTTACTCGTGTTCCAATTTTGTCCAACGCTGGAATTTGGCTACCAGCATGTCTGCTGGGCGTGGTGGGGAGCGGCGGCGGCCCCTGGGAGGAAGGCAGCCCGCCGGCCGATCTTTAATACAGATAATGCATACCATTATTTTAATAAAAAAAAAGGAAAACTACATATTTAGCAACAGAAACTGTTGCGGTCGGGGAGAGCAGCTGCCGTAATTAACACGTCCGTCTGTCTTTCTGTCTGTCTGTCTGTCCGTCCGCCAGGGGACAGCAGCGGGGTCAGCCTTGTGACAGTGACAGGGTCCCACCTGTATGTCATATGTGGGGACCCTGGCGGATAAGGACGAATTCACCGCCCCCCCCCCTTTTTCCCCACGCGCTGCCCCTTTCCCCCTCCCCTCCCCCCACAGCGGTCATCTATTTCCCCACCGCGCCAGCTGGTATGTGTATGTGCGGCCCCGTGCAGCGGTCTTACACAAAAATGTGTACACTCGTACTGTGTATTCATTTATCAAGGTGACTTTTTTCACCAGATGTCCCAGAAAATGAACGAATAAACTAATGAATTAATAGACGAATGGCGATTGAACGACGAATAAGTGCATGACTGACGAATGGAAATGCAAGGATGGTCGGATGAAACAAGGAACGATTGAATGAACGAATGAATGAATGAATGAATGGGCGTAGTGACGCACACAGGCCGCAGAGGCAAAAGCAGGTGAGATGGTGAGATACGCCGTTGGATCGAGCCCCCTCCCCCCCGCTCCGTCTCTGTTTGGCGGGACTCATAAAATTTTAATACAATTAAGGGCGGGTGAGTAGCGCAGGCGCCGTGCGGAATACATTAAGGCCCTCCGCCACCACCCCACCCCACCCCACCCCACCCCACGGCCAGCGCTTGACCACCGGGTCCCTGGGGGCTGTGAAGGAACAGGGACTACAGGGCGGGGAGGTTGTGTGCCCTGGATGTGCACGCGTGTGGAGTAGATCAAAGAGCGACGGCGCCAAGTCTGCCTCCCTTCGTTTTCGCCTTGCTGATTTCATTGCGGCCCGTCCGTCGCCTGCCCGCGCACCGTACTTTATCATTTAAAAATAAAATAAAAAATAAAACAGATTTGCTCATCTGATAAAAAGTGAAATAGTCGCCGTGTTAATTTACAACTTTTGGGCGCTGCGAATTTATTGGCGCCCTCCGCCATCGCGCGCGCGAATTCAGTTAGCGCGGCCGGCGGGCGGGGCGGGGCGAGGCGGGGCGGGGCGGGGCAGGGCGGGGCGGGGCAGGGCGGGGCACGGCGAGAGGCGCCGAGAATAGAAAAAATGGTTAACGAGTCACGAAGGAGTGACGCGGAGGGACGGACGAGTCGCATCGGCGATCGATGCGCAATTACGGCGGCCGGCTTGCATGAGCAGCGGGCCCAATCAGCGAGCTGCAGGCTGGCGCTCTCTCTCACTGGCATTAATTTTGGTTTGATCTGGTCGGTTTGGCTGGTAATCTGGTTCAGCGTCTTTGCAGACCTACACAGAGACACGTCGTTCCCACACTTTTCAAAAGTGTGACAAGATCCATAAATGAACGGCGAGGGAGAAAGCGCACACGGCGTACATTTCGGATTATGGAGATGTTAGTTACGAGACACGGCCCTGTCCCCGCGTAAACCGATCCCGTAATAAGACAAGGGGAGAGAGGCGGAGACAGAGCGAGAGAGAGAGAGCTTCGAACTGTATGGGTGTCGGATCGGTCAATTATTGAGCACCTATTCTGTGGAGGCGACTGCCCCTCCCCCCCTCTCCCCCTACCAATACGCCCTAAGGTTGCCAACGACCCGTCGTTGCTCTCTCTCTCTCTCTCTCTCTCTCTCTCTCTCTCTCTCTCTCTCTCTCTCTCTCTCTCTCTCTCTCTCTCTCTCTCTCTCTCTCTCTCTGTCCTCGCGGCCTGGTGGGAACCTCCTGGAACCTGATACCGCCTTACGTCGTTCAAAGCAGTAGCAGGTAGCTCAGCTAAACGGTCGGAACCCCAATTTATTACATATTTTCGTGGCATTGATTTTTAAAGGCGATGCAAGTTTTCGCTTCTTTCCAATCAGAAAAAGAAGAAGGAAAGCAATGTGTCTATTATCATCGCCGAAGTGACAAGCCGCCGCATAATGTGAACGAGACAAGGAAAGCATTTTGTCCGCAAAACTGGAAAACACTCTTTTATTTTGTTGGCATTCGATTTGGGCCGAGTCACACGAGAGAGAGAGAGAGAGAGAGAGAGAGAGAGAGAGAGAGAGAGAGAGAGAGGCCAGGCGCCCGGGCTGGCGGTAAATCACAACAGTGTAGCGCTGCCGAACCCGAGCGTCCAGCACCTCAAGCAACTCGAAGGGAAACAGCGGCGGGCCTTCCGCCTCGGCAGGGCTAGCGCGGCCGAGAAGCCGAGGGCTGCGTCCGGAGTTCGCGACAAACCTGATTTACATGGAGACGTCACCGCGTGTGCAAATTGCGCGCCGTGTCCGAGACTGTCGGAGACTGTGGCAGACGCGGCCGCCGATGTCGGCTCCGCATGGGACTGCAACGCACACTCGGTCTGTCTCTCTCGCACCTGTGCGGGACAGAGAGCCAGAACGACGCAGCCGAGCAGCGCCTCCTAGCGGACAATGGGTCAAGCAGGGAAACGCGACCTCCGAGTGTCGCGAGGAGAAAAGGGCCGCAATAACTGGACAGTCTGTCACAACTAGTCAGCGGCAAATCGAAGAGACAAACAAAAAAGACTCAGTACAATCGGCAAATTTGTGAGGAGAAATGGAAACGGTTGGACGGGGCGCCAGGAAGAGAGGCCGAAGGGAAGTGGCGGGGGAGGAACCAGGGGGAAAGCGGGGGGTGGGGAGGGGGCTCACCAGTTGTTGCAGCACTCTTTATTAGTTTAGCCGGGGAAGGCTATGAATCACACGGCGGGGAATCGGGGCGCCAACAACTCCAGAGGTGGGGGGGGAGGGGGGGGGGGAGATGCACGCTGCAGAGGTTAGGACCTTTCGGGTTCTTCATCCTCGGTCTGACTACCGTTTGCGGCTACTTTATGCCACATCGCGTACTGCCTCTATGGATTCACGAGTTATTGAGACGCAAAGGGTTAGAGTGAGAGGGAGAACCTCACGCGTTGCAGTGCAGAGAGAACGTCAACAATACACTTTGATACTCGGATGTACACACCCCAGTGAATAAGCTCTCGGATAAAATAAAATGTAAAAAATAAAAATAATTCTTGGTGCAGTATGCGTTTTGAAGAAAATCACGGTCCGCTGCGATCGAGCGACACTAGAAGAAGGAGCCTCGGGGTGTGTGTTACATTTTTCATGCAAAGTAATGCAACATTGAAGTGATTTTTCAAAGAAAGCGCATGCTGGGGAACTGACATAATTACTTTTCCGCTGCGCTGCGTGCATAACAACGCCCTGTCCGCGCCACTTAGGTCGCTGGATTTGGCAGCGGCGTTTAATTGTGGGCCTATCGTCGCTAGGCTGGCCGCGCCCGGCCGCGCGCTGTTGCTGCTGTTTTTATTGTAGAAATGAAAAGTCGCGCTGATACTTGAGCTCTCCGCGACTAATGCATATGCATGCGTGGGGCAGAGAGAAAGAAAAATAATAAAATTAAATAAAAAACGCGCGTGGCCTATCGCGGGAGGCATAGCGTAGCGTAACGCGGGTGGGGCCAATGCTTCCCGCGTCCACTGTGAAATATTTGTCACGCTATGGCAAAATCGTAGATGAGACTCTGTCATCGACTGACAACCAAAATTTTCACCCTGTATTCCCACTCTTCAATCTTTAAATAATTTAAAAAAAAAAGGATTTTAATGATTTGTTGTGAAGAATGGTCGAGGAAGGGAAGAAGAAGATTTTGAACCGCTAGCGCGCTGCTGAGCAGTAGGAATTAAATCACGAGTCCCTGACGAAGCGTTTAAGGTGATACGAACAGGATCAAGCCGAGTCTCTCGGCCGGGCCCGCCAGGGCAGCCGAAGGAGCCAGAGGTACAGATTCCCGATTGTTAAACAATCCCTGCGTGTTAGCTATGGCGGACCCCCCGCCGCGTGCGACACATAAATTGTAGCCCGGCCAGTCCGGCCACCGCACCAGACGACCGGACCAGCAGTGCTGCCAACCTCAGGGGAATTTCCTCGCAGTGTGGTGGATTTTTATTTTTTCTTTTGGTGGCCGGATGAGATGCGTGGGGAAGAAGTGATCCGCGACATTTTTCGAACTTTAAGAAATTGCACCAAGGCAGCTGCGCGCGGCGCGGCGCCCGGGAGTATGCCGGGGGCACACACAGAAACCGCGAAGCACCCGTCTAACTGGCAACTGCTTTTCGGTAACGAACCCACACATCTTTCACGGAGTGCCAATTAATTAAAAGTAACGTACATGCGGTGTATAAAAATGTTTCTGAGCATATAACAGGTCCTGTTGCCAGTGATGGCTCGCTGCGCCCGTGTCCCGCCGAGCCGAGCCGAGTCGAGCCGAGCCGAGTCGAGCCGAGCCGGGTTGAGCTGTCAGCATTTATTCCCAACAGCAGGTTTTTTTTTGGAGTAAAGACCTTTCTTCGCTCGGCCTTCGCGCCGTGCTGGCCTATGCTGAGGGTGTTCCGGAAACAAAGCTACCCGATGCGCGCGCCTAACGAATTGGAACCCCGAAAACGGCGTCTCCGTGTCCGTCCGCGAAGGCCCCGCCGCGCCGCCCGCCGATGTCCACTGCCGGGTCCGCGCGAGAAGCGCTAATGAATTAGAATACAAGCGGCGCAAAGCCTTGCGGCCTGCCTGCGTCGCTCTGTCTCTCTCGCACTCGTCCCGTAGGGGTGCGCGAAAGACGGCGACGGAGAGCGATGCCCGTTCAAGTCGCCGGAGGAAAAGACGACCGAAATGTTATCGGGCTAATCATTCCGACCCCGGAGGGTCACCTCCTCGCCGTCCGCTAAATGTTAGCCAAGTGGCAGCCGGGGGATGGGGAGGCGGGCAGGCGGGCAGGCGGGGCTGGCAGGCAGGGCGGGGCAGGCAGGGCTGGCAGGCAGCCCGGCTCCCTGGTCCATTACCGCCGCTTTCGCGCCTCATTGGTGCGCCCTGCCATGCCGGGTCGCCGGCCGGCAGCGGGTGGGACGGAGGCAGACGATGATGCACCCCCCGCGCGTGCCACCGCGGCCACCGCGCAGTGGGACGGCCACCGCGCCAGTTCCCATCGAGCCTCGCGCTTCGTTGCCACTTTGAAGGAGGTGAGGTGTTTGGCTAAGAGAGAAGCGGGCGTAACCTCTCGTCAAAATATGTACAAAAAAAAAAAAAAAAAAAAAAAAAAAAATCAGGATGAACAACGCAGCAAAGCAAGGCAATGGCGTTGTCCATTTGAACGGTTCGAATTATGGTCGATCAAAACTTAAAATTTCTGCTGACAAATCAGCAATGCGTTTTAGCTCGGTAAAGAAGGCGGCGCTCTACTCGGCGGATCGAATTGTTTGTTTCGGCGTTTACCGGTCAAACAAGAAATGGGAAAGCGGCGCGGTGCGCAGCCAGCCGTGCGCGTCATATGGCCGCGTGGGGGAGTAGCCTGAGTAGCGGAGCCGCCTAATTAAATACCGGCCGGTGGCGTAGCAGCGGCAGCGGCACCCAGCGGCACGGCCAGCGGCGCAGCCAGCGGCGTAGCCAGTCAGGCGGCGGCAGCGGCGCGGCTACCGCTCGATTTAGCCGGCAGGCCCATTCTCACCTCGCCTTTTCCCAGGTCCAAGCCGCCCATGTGAACGTCGGGCTGTCTATCAAACATGCAGAAGCCGCCGCGCCGGCTGGGGCGTGTCGCGAAACCGTGCTGCCGTTGTTGTTGTTGTTGTTGGCAGCGAGCCGCATTAGCGACTAGAGGCATTATTTCCGAATCTGACGGGTGCATGGCACTGCTCATCAGGCTCACTGTGCGCGGCCGAACGCCGTAACGGACGCGCCAAATTTGCACTTCATATTCAGGACACTTCCTTCCACATTAAACAGGCGGTCCTCCTCGGTCCTCTGTGGGCTCCGGTTACCATTTTTACGCCATCTCTCTCCTCCGCGTTCCTTTCTCACGAAAATCAGCATATTAGCAGCAGCAACGCGCCTCGGGGAAGTCTCTCCCAAAACAAAAACAGACGGAAAAGGGACGAGGGAATGTTTTGTTGCCCATAGGGAATTCCCTTTACTCGGCGATTTAGGTTGCCGCTCGTCGGCAGTGAGAGTAATGAACTCCCAGGAGGAAAACGTCACGAGAAAAAAAAATGGTGCTGACATGAACAAGCTGAAAAAGCACCGCTTATCAGCTGTCCTAACTCAAATTTTCCACGGGTGCTATTTCAGCCAAAACTCTGGTCGGCCTCTGCGAATCAAATAGTTTCACCGGAATCGAATTTTGCAAAAAATGAAGAATGCAGTCGCACCCATTTAAGCAGCGCAAAAGCAGCCATCATAATTTCGCCACGCCTCTTCATCGGAGTCTCGGACCTCGCTCTAGAAATTCGCGGAGTACTACAAAGTGCTCTGCATATGCATCGCGCATCGCGGCCCGCGCCCACGCACGCCGACCGCTGTACTTGTGTGAATGATGATGTAGACACGGAGCAGTGGCTCATTAGCAGGCCAACCGAGTCTTATCCGAATCGATGCCGCACCAACAACAGTACTCTAAAAAAAATTAATTCCAGAGAACTTTTTGGGACAAAAATTTGCCTCCTTATATTTACGGCGGCGCGCGGCGGAAAGCACTTCCTGGAATTTTCCTAATTTATTTTTTACAGTGAACAGCAACTCGAACTCTGACTCGAGAGCTCGAATAACGAAAGGTCGCGGGCAGAGGTCGATTTTACAACACGTCTCTCTCTCTCTCTCTCTCTCTCTCTCTCTCTCTCTCTCTCTCTCTCTCTCTCTCTCTCTCTCTCTCTCTCTCTCTCTCTCTCTCTCTCTCTCTCTCTCTCTCTCTCTCTCTCTCTCTCTCTCTCTCTCTCTCGCTCGAGTCAGCTGTTGGCTCCCAGATCAAATGCACTGCCACTGGGGCAATCCTTCCTGTAATGGCGCAATTACCCGTCCAGGTGGAGCTGCTAGCTCAGACCTTCACTTGGGTGTGCGTTCGGGTGTGGCGGACGCGGCGCAACGCCCCCCACTACCACACACTCACACTGCACGCGTGTGTGTGTGTCCTTGTCTAGCATGCCCGTCTGACGACCCACGTCTCCCACACAAACACAAGCTGTGCAAGTACACTAAAAAAAAAGTTAAATTGAACCGACTTACTGTTGATTTTCTTAGTATAGTCCATTTGACTAAAAACAAGTACTCAACAACAAGTCTTACTCCTCACGCCCCCAGGTCCGCCTCGGACCGACTGTCGTCCTACCCATGCTTCTCGCCGCCAAATTCTGCAGTTCATTTCCCCCGGAAGTGCCGCGGCCATGTTCCATCCGCGTTGCCACACCGCACGCGATGCCACGCGATGGGCGACATTTTTCTGAAATTCCTTCCTCGTCCCTTTTGCTCGCTTCGCGGCGAGTGCCAAAGGTTTTACGAGCCTCCACCCCCTCCCCTCCCCCTCCGCTCAAAGGTTGAGGCCGCCGCCGCCCGGAGCTGCTCTCAACACGCGCAGAGACACATCCTCTAGACAAGTTTAACAGTCGCAAGTTTTTCTTGGGTCGTTTTCGACCGTTTGGACGGCCAGATAGACAACGAAATGATGGTTCATTATGTTTGGACAGCGAGAGGGTTTCAATTGTTCGGACCGGAGGGGTGGCAGTGGACAATGGAGCATCAATGGCCTAATTGACCGTAGAGTAGACTGGACACTGAGGAGGGGGGGAGGGGGGAGGAGAGAGAGAGAGAGAGAGAGGAGAGAGAGAGAGAGAGAGAGGAGAGAGAGAGAGAGAGAGAGAGAGAGAGAGAGAGAGAGAGAGAGAGAGAGAGAAACCGGAGGAGCAGACACCTCTGTGGTGGCCGAGCAGGGCGGCCGAGAAAACCGTGCATTTATCCTAGAGAGGCCAATTGACCTCCAATACATCTTTGGGGACAATACGGTAGTCCGCCAAAAACCGAAAGAACGCCAGAAAAACTGAAAGTATCTGCTGGCGAGGAGTCTAGTTGGAGAGGCTCCCCGCGGAGACAGTGCTGACCGCCGCAGTGACCGACGGCACGGCGGCCGCACACTCCTTTGTATCGAGTAAAACGGATCGTAAAAGTGTCACAACATTTCCCCCGCGCGCTCCGTCATGCCTCGTCTGCCTCGCCTCCCCCGCCACGTGGCCGGGCCTGCCGGGCCTGCTTGGCCTGCCGGGCCGCCGGCCAGCGGGCTGGGCTGGGCGCTCCGTCTCTCTCGCACTCGCGGAGCGCAGAAGTGTCTTCTAGTCGTCATGTTCCTGCCGGGGGGATGGGCCCCGCTGCGCGAGACAGCTCAGGCCGGTACCGCCCCACCGCCGCCCCCACCGCCCCCACGGCCCCCGCCGCCCCCGCCACCACTGCCGCCGCCCCTCGTGGGGCTGCCGCGGGGCGTGACGCATCCAGCATTCAATGCCACGACGATGACCCACCACCACCACCAAGCTGATGAATAAGTCCAGCTTGACTTGTTCAATAAAATAGTTTCACCAGAAGGTAGCGCCGCCTCTAAGTATGCAACGCCAGAACCTAACCACGGATTGTTAACGCAGAAATGTTGTGCCTTTGAGGTGCCCTGAGGGGTGTGCAAACCTGCGGAAACCTCTGTTCAAATGCACAAAACTGTGCGGGACTGTCGTTTAACAGTCCAGTCGTTTAGTGCACTTAAACACAATTCCCATCGGCGTGGTTACGCGGGTTTCATTTTCTAGCCGCACCGTGCGAATCCTCGCAACGCGTTGCCACGGGCGGGCCTTTACCTGCAACAAACGAGAAAGTACCCCTATTAGCATATCACTCGGAGGGTCTCACATGGGACACACTTCTCCCGCTATCCCTTTAACGGCGGAAAAATAGAATTTAAGAGGCGATCTCCGCATGTCGACTGTCGACCTCTCGACTGCGGGAGTCACGCGACGCGACCCCCTCAGAGACGAAGACAGCCGTGGATTCGGGAACGTTTATCTTTTCCCGCTCGTTTTAGTTGTTGTTGTTTCAAGCCTTCTCCTTCTTTCCGCTTCTCGCGAGTCAAGCATAGCCCTGCAGTGGAAACTAATTTCCTGTCGCAATATATTATTCGGTACCGCTCGGGGAAGAATCCGTTCTCCCCCGGTGCCGCTACGCCACCCTTGCCCTTCTCGCAGTAGGAAAAAATAATTTCAGAAATGAATGTTTAGACTATTTTTGCCTCGAGTTGTTCCTGTTTTTTTTCTTCTCTCTTTTTAACCCCACAAAATCGCTCTTCCTCCTGCAAACCGGCGTTCAGCCATCCCTCGCGGGGGCGGCGCGGGCTGGGACGGCAATCGGATTTCCTCTGCGCGTCTGTTGCCCGGGTGGGGCGGGGCGGGGCGGGGTGTGACGGGGTGTGGCGGGGCGGGGCGGGGCGGGGCGGGGAGTTGTACTGCGGCTCGTTGCGGGGGAGAGACAAAGGTGCAAGGGGTGCTGCAGGGGAGGGAGGGAGTGGCCGGGTAATGGTAATTACCTGGCGGTCGGTCACGCGATGCCACCCGCTCAACCCCCGGCCCGCCGCCGCGTCTCTCTCTCGCACTCTCGGGGCGAGCCGCACGGGTGCGAGAGAGACAGAAAGCCCAGCCGCCACCACCCCGCCTGTCAGGGGTGCCACAGTCGCCAGGAAGATGTTGAGAACGAGACGAAGAGAGGAAGCGAAAGGACGAAAGGAACAGCGGCCACCACGGCCTGCCTGCCTGCGGCGCTCTCGTCGGGGAGGCAAGCGCTTCGAGAGGTGGTGTCGCCTCCAGGGTAGGCAACACGAGGTCTCACGACGCATCGGTGTCGGGCGGGTTTGCCTATCCTGCCCAGTGCAGGCGCTAGGCCAGGCCACACCACGAAACTTTGCTTAACACTGGAAAAAAAAATGCGCGGTCTAGCTTGCGTCTAGCTTGTGTTCCTCGAATCGGGGAAACGTGGGGGTTAAGGTAGGGGGCGGTGAAATGTAGCCCGAAGCGTATCCAGCGCCCTGTCTAAATGCATGAAGTCCGCTCGCTATCAAGGTCTTCCCCACGCTTTTTTACCCCCTTTCCCTTATCCCGACGCGATTTGCATAACGACGTCGGCTGCTTTTGGAGGGACCGTCTTTCCTGTCGAGCGGCAAAAGCGAGACAACATCAAAACGCCCCCCTCTTTTACATCCCCCGGGCGCCATGCGGCCATGCGGGCAAAAGGGGGCCGAATTTCCATAGCGACAAAACTGGAGCAGACGCGCCGCTTTCGCGCAGCCGGAAACAAAGAAAAATGAAAACCACCGCGCGAGAAGAAGTTTCAAGTCAAAATGGCTAAAACTGCACCCGGAAAAAAATAAGTGTGGCCTTGTCATCAGAAAACCCGCCAAAGCATCTGGATGTCGTTCGCGGCAACGGGACCGGGAGGCACACTGCAAGGAAAATGACCACGCGGCATCCGAAAAGGGCGTTTGTTTACCGGTCTGGCTGTGCGTGCGCTTGGCGTGCGCTTGGCGTGCGCTTGGCGTGCGCGTGCTGACGGTGGGCAAGGTCGCGGTCCGTTCAGATGCACTTATTGATTACTTTGTAGCGCCGCGTCACGACACGCCACCACTATTCAAATGGCGCCCGCTTGTTTTTCTTCCTGTGCGTGTTTCGTCTTTCCCGCCTTTTCTTTTCAACAGTGTGCATCCACCAGCGCCCGCGCAATAACTGCCGACTGGGTGGTTTATCGCAAAAAGGGAGCTTGGATTATGTTTTTTCGCCCGCTGAATTTAATTCCTCCTGTTTTATATGCCCGGTATGAAGCGGTTAGAAATTTACAGGCTTTATTTGGTCCCTTCTGCACAGCTCATGTATTGCAGGATTTTTTTTCTTTTCTTTGCAGGGTGAGCGGCGCCAGGCCTGCAGGGCGCAGGGAGGCAAGACGTCCCGGGGTCGATGTTTCTGGCCGGGCCGGGCGGGGTGGCCCAGCAATAAAGGCAGGGGCTTTCGTTCTTCGCTCTTCTCACAATCTCACATTGTTCCTTTCTCTCTCCCTCCCGCTTTTCGCTTTATACAAAACGTATATCCACGAAGGAAACCCAGCGGCGTTGCCTTCGGAAATAACAATCTAAATTCTAGCGGAGAGCGGCACGTCGCCGCGGCCGCGTCATAAATACATCACCCCTTTCATGAACTAGGCCGCGAAGTGCCGCGAAAAAAAAAAAGGAGATGGAGAAAAAAAATATTATGTCGACTAAGTCGCCTGGATTATTGCGTCTTGGGGCCGCGGCGATTAAAGACGCCGACTATTATAGGCCTCCTTTCAGTGGCGGGGACCTGGAGCGGTGCAGAGCGGCCTGATTGCGGTGCTAAGTAGAGTTATAAAGCCCCCCCCCTCCCCCCTCCCCCCCGCGGCGCCGCGACGCCCCGCGCTAGGCGCCATATTGCTCGGCGAAGGCGGCGCCTAAGCGACGCGCCCACAGCATGGCCGCGGCCGGGGCATGAGTCTTAAAAAAAAAAAATTATCGATGACCCTTGCGGCCGCTTGCCGTAGCGTATTGAACGCCAACAATTGAATAAAAAAATATTTCAAATGTAAAATTTAGAAAATAATTTGTAATGAAACTGGGCGTGTAACTCATAGCAAAACGTTTAATCGGCTTGTTTTAAAATATTTTATGGTGTGGGGCCCAGCCCACCGCGACAAAATGAGCCAACCGGCGACCAGTGCGGCCCCCGGGCCACAAAGTCAATCAATGGGACAAGCGAGTAATATGCAAATCGAAGGTTTATCTCGGCGACCGCCGCCGGTAGAGCCCAGACAGGCAGGGGCCGGCGGGGCCGCGAACCGATAAAGCGCGGTCGATATTCCACGTGAGTAGCCCCACAGTCAGGATTTTAGTGGGTCATACTTTATATTTGCCGCAGGTGTTCGATGACTAGTAAATCTAGGCGAGCGTTGATATCAATTTGTCTGTTATTCGAGTGGGGGATCAGTTTGAGGTGCAAAGTAGTTTCCCAAAGCCAGTCAAGGCCAGGACAGGGCATGAACCTGGCGTTCGGATCGGACGCGTGCCGCAGCAGTCTGATTCCGAGCAGCGGCCGCCTCTCTCGCACCCCTAGTGGGGCCGCCCCGCTGCCCCCGCTGCCCCCGCCGCCCCCGGCGTGCGGCGAGACAGACACAGCGCGACGGGGCGGGCCGTTCGGACCCGGCCCTGCTGGCGTGCCGCCGCCGCTACCGTGACTGCACCGCGTGGCGGCGGCTGTATTTCGGAGGCGAAAATGGCGCGCGCCCGCGAGAGTGAACCACGTGACGTGCCACGTGTGCAACCTGTTGGCTGGTTCGTGCGGCCCGCGCTGTGGCGTGTCGACCGCCCGTGTGACGTCACCAGACACGCGTGCTTCCGTGCCGGCCAGATGGACACGTGTTGATTTCCACCCCGCCCGAAAAAACGGAACAGAGAGAGAGAGAGAGAGGAGGAGAGAGAGAGAGAGAGAGAGAGAGAGAGGAGAGAGAGAGAGAGGAGGAGAGAGAGAGAGAGAGGAGAGAGAGAGGAGAGAGAAGAAGAGAGAGAGAGAGAGGCTAGGTAGAAGGGGTAAAGAGAGACGCCCACACGACGACGTTGTGGTTGGTGGATTCAATCACGGCCAGGTAAATCCCCGGCGACATGCAAGCGCGCGGTGACGCGTTGCGATCAACTCGTCGGCAGCGTCGTTAGACCCCCTACCCCACTCCTCCCGCGCGCAGAGATTGATCACGGAGCACAACGTGCAGACCGCCATGCAGCAGTCTATCGGTGTGACGAGTCAATAGGCGGGCAGGGCTGCGGGACGGCGCAGGGAATGCCCAGCTCGCTGCAGGGGCGGAGGAACCGCAGACTTCCAACCAACAGGAGTGATACAACTCCAAACTTCCTCCACAGAGACTGCCCGCCGTCTTTCCTTTGTTGTCAGAGCCGCGTGTTCCGTCGGGCACACTGCGAGCACCGCGGCGGAATCCAGGCACAATCCCCGTTCGAGGCGCCATAGCGCAGGCCGGCCGGGCTCGGCAACGCAATGGAACACACGGCAGACAGATCCCCCACCCTTCCCACCTCGCGCCCTGAATTTGTGGGGTAATTTTTCCCCAGCGCGCGGACGGGCCTCGCCGGGCCACGCCCTGCGCCCTTCACTCCCTTCCTATTTCCCGCCTTTTACATTTTCCCCGTTCCATTTTCTCTTTGTTGTTGATGTTGCTGTTTTTTTCCCTCTACCACGCGGCCTTGTAGGGCTCAGGTTTTTTTTTTCTCGAAAAGTAATGCAAATGGACTTGGCGGCGTTCCGCCTGTCCAGGAGGGCCAGGAAGGGAGGTGAGTTCGTACGGCCATTACAGTTTGAAGAGACATCGGGCCGCTCACCTCTCGCTCACTCACTGACTCAGCCACCCTCGCGGCGCCATGAGGGGAGGGTGGGCCGGTCGCCGTGGCAACCGCTGCTCCAATCCCAGCCTCTCCGCCGCGGAGCGCGTCGATTGGTCGCGGACAGAGCGAATGGTGAAGGGAAGCACCGGCTGCGAGACCCTCTTCTTGGCGATTTCGAAAAGTTATGGTTAGCAGGAATGAATGTTTTTACAGTTGGAGCATGACCAACAAAGTATTTCCAACAGTGTGCTGAGGGCGCTCCTCGCTGAGCATGACCACGCCGGCGGTGCGTGCGCGCGCACCACGGATCGGATTGCATCACTGCGACCAGCCAAAATGACGGCGGGGCCAATCTGGAGCCGGCGCGCGTGCACCTGCACAGCTGCATGCAGGGCCAGTGGCTCCGCAGAGGAGCACACTTTTGTTCCTCTTGTTTGACTCTGCACTGACAAAACCCCTCACCATTGTACCCAGAATTATTAAAATAATTCACCACCCAACGTTTTTTTTTTAAATATTTTTTTTGTTGTTGTTTTGACAGAAAAAAAGCGGGAAACTATGATAGGCTGGGGCGCCACCTTGTCCTCGTGCACAACAGCGAGGTGGTGCGGACCGGGGTGCTGTGATGGATGCTGCGGCTCGCTGCCGAAAAATGAGTCTCATTACAAACGGACATGATAGCCCTGAGAGGGCAGGCCGGCCGGCCGGAGAGAGGGAGAGAGAGAGAGAGAGAGAGAGAGAGAGGAGGGGAGAGGGAGGAGGGAGAGGGACGCGCGGCCATCGAGACACAGACGGGCCGAAGAAAAGCATCCGACCCTAATGTCACAGATTCGCGTTGCCTTTTTTTTCCCCCCAGGATTATTTTTGTCCTGGTTTGTGTTTCTTGAGAAAACTTGTTTTTTACGGAAACGTTGCTGTGTTGTTGTTTCTATGGGTCGGAGCGAAGGGGGTGGGGTGACTGGCCGCGGAATCGCCGCTAGTCGGACACTGGGAGCTGCGGCAGCGTCGGCCAGGGCCTCGGGCAGGGCCTCGGCCGGAGCGGCGCCCTCTGAGAACTCGAGCACCTGGGTCACTTCGGTGGAAAGGGGAGATGGCAGCGGACGGCCGCGGCGGTCGGAAAGCGCGCCAAACGGTCGCGCCACTGCCAAAACTTATCGACCAACACGCTCCATTTACAGACGAGCTTCGCTGGAAAAGTCTTCCAGTGAATTTTGCCGGAGTGTGTGTGTAGGACATTGTAAACTAGCTTCTTCTTCTTGTTTACACACCCACCCAAACAATGGTATTCTAAAGTTCTCTTAGGTCCCCGACCTCGGGGACTAATAAAGTTAATAAAGTTCATTTTTTTAGTCCTTTAATTTTTTCCTGGCTGAGAAAAATCAAGACAATATCATTTGATAAAAAAACTTCATATCAGGGACATCATTAATTATTTTCGTCCAAGTTCATTGAGAATGTTTCCAAACCCGTGCCGGGCCGCCGTCTGGCCGGCCCATGGCTTCTGGTGGTGTGCGCTGTACCCAGTAGCAGCGAACCCATACAAAGCATTCGCCGTTCGCGACATGATCGCATTTTTTTTCGGAAGCTGGTGCCGAAATTCGAGCCGTCATGGACCGCCGATGCTGCGTCCGCGAGGGCGGCCGGGTGGCGTTCGGGGCGGCGGGCGAAACCGACCCGCCGTGCGCGACAGAGATGGAGCGGACAGGGCTTTAGGGCGAAAACTGAGCCGAAACATGCAAAGGGATCACTTCCAAGGCGTGGCCCAGGGCCAAGGGCATCAAGTTCGAAGCTCCGCTCGGTCAGCAGTCTTTAAGATTCAGGTCGGGACGACCAAGCCAATCCTCATAGGCTTCAAGGATATTTCTGGTTTCGATCGGAAGGTCCAGCGTTCGAAGGTTGAAGGTTCAATGATCTAAATTTCAATTCGTAACTTTTTCCTTCAAATTTTTTTTTCGCGGTGCCACCTCGGAAGGACTCTGTTGCACGCTGCGTTTTTGTGGTGGAGGCACGAAGAAAGGGGCGCACGCCCTGCTCTCGTTTCAAGGCCAGCCGTTCGCGGTTTCCGCAGGGATGGACCGGAGGCGCTAAGCCATCAGGCGGCCACACCTGCTTGACGACCATGGTCGTCGACAGAAAGAAAGCGGTGCGAGATAACAGGCATCCATCAAACGTAACAGTCGGTCGTACGGAGCTGGCGACAATGCCACTCATGCATTAATTACTTTTTGCAACGAAATAAAAACGACGCCTTGTTTACGCTGTTGCCATGACGACGCGACCGGCGACCCCGAAGGGGAAAAAGACAGCAGGACGGGGTGCCGGAAGGTGTGCATAGCACCATGTGCTTAGCATCGCGGTGCAGGAGGTGCAGGCCACAGGCGCCATAACTTTTCCAATTACAAGTTGCGACGTCCCTGTAACCACTATCCCGGCGGCCCCAGCCCGCGGCCCCATCCCGCGGCCCCAGCCCGGCGGCCCCAGAGGCAGAGTTGCCAAGTCCGATTTTGGACTTTTCCCACTTTTAAAGACAAAATTTCCCTTTTCTTACAATTTTTTCCCTTTTAGGCCATTTTTCTCAAAATACCCTAGCAATCCGATTTGAAGGCATGGCGCCGTCGTTTGCACGTGACCCGGTGCGTCACCGGCCTGATTCCGAGAGTCGATTACGTCGCTCTGTCTCTCTCGCGTCCACACGGGACGTCCCATGAGCGCGAGAGAGACAGCGCGACGGCATGATGTGATGCTGTCGATATGCTGGCAGCCGCTACCCCCACCCCTCGCCGTCAAGTCAGGGCGAACCCACTCGCTTCACCCTGGCCATGACAAAACACAGTAAATAACCTGAAACGAGAACAACGCCATATTGCACTGCGCAGGTCTCATTTAAACTTACGCGCCAAAACGGGTCTAGCTGACAAGACGGGCGAGGTGACGATATTTCAGGGCTCTGCATGATGGATGGAAGGGGAAGCAAAGGGGCGACTGGCGGGGGTGGCAGGATGTGAGGGGTTGGCTGAGATGGGGGAGCGATACAGCCTGGGGTGGGGGGAGCAATGCGACATTTATATGCCTCAGTTACAGCGCGGCCAGTACGAAAATAAATAAACAGCCCAGGTGGCTGCTAGAGGTGAAGAAAAAAAAGTTAACGATAATTTGGGAAAGAAGTGGAAAAATTTAGGAAATGTAGCAAAAATTCCGGTTCAAGGCGACCGGCTTGGCGGCGTGCGCATTGGAGTAAGAAACCCGAATGTCACTCATTTGGGTCTCGGGTCCGGCCAGCCCGGGCCAGCCGCCGCGCCGCCGCGCCTGACCGGCCGCCGCAGACCATATGGCTCGGACGCAGCGCGGCCCTCGCAGCTTTCTCATTCCGACTGGCAGATCGCAATCATCCTTGGGGATCGAGGGACGCCACGGCGCGCGGAAAAATAGCAACTAACCGTGTGGAAAGGAATTTGCGACAAGGTGGGTCGCGGACAAGGAAAAATTGGAAAATTGCAGGGAAAGGCCTGAGCGAGTGGTGAATAAAATGTATATGAGGACGATTTGGAGAAAGCCTTTCGGCCTGCCTTGAAGCCGAAGATAAAGCACAGGGCAAAAGGGGGGGGGGGGAGGCCGATGATGGCAAGTGCCTTAATGAGCGGTCAGTAAGGTGAGCTACTCCCCCCTCCCCCTCCCCCTCGCGCGACGCCCCACCGCTGCTACCGTTCTCGCCCTGGACATGTGCGCAGGTTAGGCAGCGCGCAGGACGTATCGGACACCATCGCATTATTGGTTCGTACCACGCCCTGGGCTCAGCCCTCAGCTCGCTCAGCGCTCATTTCGGCGCGGGTGCTCGCCAGTGTGCTCGCCAGGCAACGCCCAGCACCGCACCATCGATCCAGCGAACAGGTGTAGGACGAGACGCTTTCATTGGCCTGCCTCAACACTCGCGGGAAAGACCACGATAAAGACCCTTTCAAACAGCGGACTTCATATTGCCGTTTTGTGGAAAATACACTGGACTGTCTTAATTTTTTTAATTTTTTTTTGTTACTACAAACAAGCCAAAATTTGGCATGGCTGTTGCTGGCCGACATGCACACACGCAGAGAGAGACTCGCACGAGCAGATGCTCAGATACTCGGATACCGCTAAGTACGCACTCGACTGTGTACACATGCACCGACGCACGCACACACACCACGCAAGGGCCTCGCGGGCCAAAGTAGTGGAGGCAGCTTGTTGTGTAACACTGCAGCGGTTCGTATAGGGCAGCGAAGCCCCAGCCCTACCAACCCCACGGATTACACGTGTAATCTCCGCATATCCGTTCTGACGTTACAAACCGGCAAGTGTGAAGCCCCGGCCTGTCTGCTCGATCTGTTCGACGCGCCAGCAAACTCCGAACGCCTTTTTTTTCCCGTCATAGATTCTTTTTCTTACTGCCACCACAGGAGCTAACAAATCAGACTTACCTTGAAAATAACTCTTCGTTCGGAGGTAGGAGACGGATAGCCGTAGAATTGATAGCCGGTCCAATTTTGATAGAATATTTTGTTCGAAGGGTAGGAGGTTGGCTAAGGTGTCCAGCTCGGCGTTCAGTCGCTCGCGGTGCCGCTTGCTGGGGTTGCTTTTCGTCACGCCGTCCTTGGGTGGCGGTTTTAAACTGGAACAGAAGCAAAACCAAATCATCAGAATTTTTTTTTTTTTTTATTTTTTTTTTTTTTCAGAGCCAAAGTCCGCGCACGGGGTTTTCAACGGGTTCCCTTGACCGGTGCCGCTGCCTCCTCGCGTTCATCTCTGCCGCGATTAGTCTCTGGACCGTAATGTGAACTGCCCCCGCCGCCAGCCGCCGATAAACCCACAAATGATATTAAGGAAATGGGCCAGATCCATCATCCCTTGGTCACGGCCGCGCCTAGATGAGATGCTCCTCTCTCTCTCGCACTCGCCCGTTTCGCCAGCGGGAGCGAGCGGGACGGAGCCATCCGCAGGTGCGAAGCCGCGCTGGAGCGGATTAGAACAAGGCCGCGGGAAGGCGGCGCCGCTGTGGATGTCCTGCTGCAGTGCATGCGCCCTCCCTTGCTGGAGGCCACTACAAAGCCCTCGTAGCACTTGGGAAAAATAAAAAGAAGTACAAATCACGACCTTGAATGCCTTTAATTAGTTAATGCCCAGCCGCGCCCCCGCGCAAAAATTGAAGTCCTTAAACTCCGCGCTTGTGAATCGCCGCAGACAATGTTGTACAATAATTATGACAGCCGTCCTGAATGTTATCACAATAATCAGGCCGGCTACCGCCCGTTCGGCACAAGCTGAGACGTGGCGGTGCGCAGCCACACGACGCAAGTTTGGCCGCTCCGACTGTCTGGCGGACAGCTTACGGCATAATTAGTGTGGTCTGCTTGCTACACAAATTAATTACCCCCGGCCGCCTTGAAGCCTCGAAGCGGAAATGCACCTCTTTATGACTCTTTGTCCTGCGCGATGCGCCGAAAGACTTTTATACGGCCACATTTATATTTTAATTTCCACGTCTTCTCGGCGGCTCCTTATCTTCGATTCAGATTAACCCCTTGAGCTTAGCGCGGGCAAAATGATGGCGCGGTGGGGCGCTTTTAGTCCTGCGGTCCACTAATAGGCGTGAAGGAAGGGGACGTGCTGAACACAGCGAGGCTCGCTCGACTCGTCCCGTTCCTGCGATTCCAGGTCGATTCGGCTGCCAATAAGCGACACACTATCTCCGCATTACCATTGAAAATCAGGTCCGCTTCAGGTTTACACGCGCCCTGCCGAGCCGAGCCAAGCCAAGCCAAGCCAAGTGGACTAAACAGTCCCACTATCCTCACTCTGGTTCATCGGCACTGGCGTGACCGCCTCAACTCAAGGGCCCGTAGCCCCGACCGCAGGGGGAAAAAAAAAAAAAAAAAAAAATATTCTGACAGGGACTCCTGTTGACCCCACACAGCAAGTCACTAGGTTTACGGACTGCCCCTGGCAATCCAAGCAGAGCATCAAGGCGAGGAGGAAGGCACCCAGGAGTTGCTCCTGTCAGCGGGACTGACCCAACAACAACAACAACAACAACCGTTTTAGGCGGATCACAGGGCAGTGCTTCACTCCGCCTGGGAGCACACGCATCCCCGACACATGAATTCATAAATGAGCATTTTGACCGGATTAGCTTTACAAATGCCTATTTGCACGCGTGTGTGCCGCCGAGGCTGCGAGTGTGTGAGTGCGCGCTTCTTGAGCGGGCTTTGCGCGGGCGAGGGCCAGGGCGCGTTGGAGTGACACCTGATAGGCGCTGCGCCGCGGCCCCCGGTTTAATAACAGCTTTTAATACTTTTAATTACACACATAGCCCGGACTATTACCATGTCCCAGGGGAGCGGCCCGACTGCCCGCCCGCCACACAGTGCCCGCCGCACAGTGCCACGGCAGTGCGCACCGAGTACAGGGTGTCTCGCATTCCCGGCTCGCTATCGATCGAGGGTTCAACGCCGGGTCAACTTGGAAAAATGGCATTTTTTTTTTTAAATTTTTTTAAAACCATATATTTCCTGCTACGTCGTTTTCATTTTCATCAAACCGACGGCATAAACTTTGCAGTTTCGGAAATTTTTTGAAAATCCAAAAAATCATCTCAACTAATGCACTTCTGTCTTTCACCTACCACAAACCTTTCCCTTTCCGAGCCTGTGTCTCAATTCGCTCCACCGAATCGAGACCGGCACTATTACCGGGAATCGACAGCTATTAGGAAACGTTCCGACGGTGGAGGGAGCGCAGCGCATCTCCGCGAGACTTGCTCCGATAAACTGAACATGCTCTGATTCAGCTTCTCGCCGCGCGCAGCGCGCAGCACGGCCTTTCCAACGCCCTTGTTAACATTTTATTTTGCCTTTTTTACGTGCCCCTACTTGGGTGCAAAGTGGCTCACGAAACAAGCTAACGGGGTGAAAGTTGCAGAGTGAGTTGCAGACATTGTTAACATTGTCACCAGCAATTAGTAGTGCGTGGGTGCCTAACACACTCGCCGCAGAGACGTAGCACGTGAGTGTACTTTTTTCTTCTGTTCACTATGTTTCCTTGCCGTTTCATAACAGAAAATTCCACGCTAAATTTTACGTGTTAAAAAATTTCCTTTATTCACCGTTAAGGAAAAATATTTCAATTTGATAATTTAAAAATATTTCAATAAGTGTTGAAAAAAATGTATCATCTGCTTAAAATAATTCTGCGATTCGTTACGTTCTTCTTCAAGTGATTCTCCGCAGCATGATCATTTCGCAGGGCCTTTATCGCTACGTCGAGCTACTGTCCTCGAAGCTCTTCTATCCGCGTGGTACACATCTGTCACCCCATTACTTTAGATATGCAAGGAATGCTGCGCTCGTCGGACACCTTCCAATACAAAAGTCCGGCACGGGGCGTGGCGGGGCGTGGCGGGGCGTGGCGGGGCGTGGCGGGGCGGGCCATTACCGTGTTAATGTGTTCTCGCTGTTCCAGCGGTCGGCGCGGCCGGCGCGGCCCCCGCCTGCAGTGGGACAGGGACGCGACGACAAGGACCGGGCGGACGCGGCCGGCACCTTATCCTCCTGAGCCGTCGCGACGGAAGGGTTTGCAATACTGTGCGATCGGCAGGGAAGATGGCACACTGCAAATCCGGCTCCGGCGGGAACGTGAAGCGCGGACACTAATATTTCATCATACGGATCCGTTTCTGAAATTTATCGACTTTACTCATGCATTTTAAATTTTGAGGCAATATTTTTTTATTTTTTTTTAAGAAACTGTTTGCGACTCCCGACTGCTTGGACTACTCGGCGCGGTTGCGGGGCGCATAGGCAAGGCAAAAGGCAAGCAGAAAGGATCTGGTTTTCAGTTGGTTCGTCGGGGAGCGCAATTCTCCAGCCAGCTGTCATCACCACAGCGGGTTGTCCAGCGAGCCTCCGGGGGCCTGGAGCGGCGCTGGAGGGGCTCTGGAGGGGCTCTGGAGGGGGCCGTTCACCTCAAATAAAGGCGCAACACGATCGCCTCGAAATCAGAACACGTTCGGCTGAACAAAAACCAAGTGGGTGCCTTCCTATCCACCGAAAGCACTCACAGCTTGGTGGCGTGGAAGATCGAGTTTCAGCCATTTGCCGAACCGCGCTTGGCTTTGCGGTCACTCCTAGTGAGTCGCCGCCGCCTTCCAAGAATTTCAGAAAATTTTTTTTAGCGTGGTTTTTTGGATTTTTTTTTTTTTTTTTAAAAAAAAAAAAAGGTACTGACAGTTTTGCAACAACTCTGAAATTTTAAGGAACAAACCCCCAGGAAAATGAGCTCTCCATTCTAGACAGGGTTCCGCGAGGTTCCTGACCGCGCAGTGTCGCGTCCAGCCTGTTTATCATCGCAGTGGACAAACTAACAAGAAGGCGGAGGCGGCCCCTGATTCGCAACAAGGATCGCTCCGTCTCTCTCGCCTCCCTGCGGGACGCCCCGTGAGTGCGACGGGGACAGAGCGATCCTTGGGGCGGCGGGGCGGCAGCAGTAGCAACTGCAGAGGCGGCGATCGGACAAGTGGCTACCCGGCGGACACGGGCTACCGGCCGCTACCGCGCTACCAGCCTGCTCGCCTCGGCCAGCACCCACTGGCCGTACGCCCCGGCGTGCTTGTCACTGTGCATCAGATCGGCAGTGCACATTGAAGCGTACGGGGCCTGGGGGCCGCCCCGCCCCGCCCCGCCCCGTCTCACGGACCATTTGTCCACCACACCAGCCTGGCCAGTCGTGGCGGCCTGCGGCGGGCGGAAAATAAAAATCACATGACAGCTCATGCAATAAGAAATTGCCAAAAGTTTACAACCAAAAATTTAGCCCGCCATATTTTACGACGATGAGAATGGAGAAGAGGAGGGGAAGAGTGTCTGAGCGGGGCGCGTGCCTTTTGCAATTCTGGTAAGTGTAGAAAATGTGCCGGTCCATTCCGAGGACGAAGAGAGCCGAGCCGAGCCAGCCGAGCCAGCCGAGTCGGATCGGCCAGAGGAGGATGCTGCATCAGTGCTCAATGAAGTTTATAGGCGTCGTTACACGGGTTCGGGTGTAAGGGTACGGAGAAAAACAATGAACCGAGAGAGAGGGCGGGGGAGGAGGAGGAGGAGGAGGAGGGGACCTAGAGGTGTGTTCGCGTCGACGGTGCAAATGAGATTCGTACAAAAAGTGTGGAGGAGAGGCGAGAGACTTGCTTTAATTAACTCCCTTGTACCGGTGTGTACCGGGTCAGGGGTCGGACGGCCATCTTGATCTCGGGTGCCGAGGTAGTACCTGTGTATAAATAGGTGTCAACACAGCAGCCGTAGCCCAGGCACCCGCGATCCCCGTCACCATCACAGCGCGTGCACACACACACGCACAGCTATTGCTCTTTCCTCGCTCTCTCACACTCTGCCAACACTCACTCACACACGCACACTCGATCAGCGCGGCTAGATGTGTACCCTCTAGCCGACCCGCGCGGTGCGGCTGAGAAGGGTTAGGGAAGGCCAGCCGCCGAGAACGCAGCGCGCTCGGAGAAAGCGGTGGAGTGCATCATCGTCTCCGGCGCTGCTGCCGCGGGCTGCCTCCGAACCGCGCTCTGTCTCTCTCGCACCCGAGTGGGACGCCCTACGGGAGAGACAGAGGGTCGTGGGTGTCGATCAGAGGGAGGAAGTACACAGCGGGCCTGGCGGCGCCGGCCGGTGTGATGATAGCAAATGTGTGTTTAATAACTGGGCCTTCGTCATTACGCGTCAATCTGGACGTCGAGACGGCGACGACGGAAGGGGCGGGAGGGGGGAGGGGGGAAGCAGAGCGCCGGCCGAGATGACTGCAGAGATGAGGGTTTCGACAGCTGCTGTGATGGCCGGCCGGCTGGACTGACTGGACCGCTGCGCTCACAAAGGCAGCGCCACGGTCCCTGCGCCGCTCGAGGCATTGTCCGAACGCAGTGCTAATCGTTTGAATGGACCGGCGCCTACACTTTGGCGAGCGTCGCTTTCCCACACAGCCAGGGCACTGCCGGGGCGGGGCGGCGGGGCGGCGGGGACGGCGCCCAGGGAAACCTTTTTCGGGTTCACCGGCCCGCGGGTCACGGCGGGCCTGCGCGCGGCACGCCCCTGAGTGCGAGAGAGACAGAGTGAGGTCGCTGTTGCCACTCGGAGTCAGTCCGCCGAGCGTCCTCCCCGGAGTGCCGGAGGGAGCAGGAAAGTGCTGCGTCCCCGGAAACAGACGGAGGCCCTTGAAGCCATCGCCGGGGCGGGGCGGGGCGGGGCGGGGCCCTTAGGGTGCCGTCGTGTGTAATGCCCCGAGCCACCTTCCGTCCTCGCGCCTCTCCGCGTGTGGAGCTTTGCCGTGGGGGTGCGAGAGAGACAACAGGCCACCGCTCCTCCTGCTGGTAATGATCCAGTGTACGCGTGCCGGCTGGATGGATGCACGCCTTATTTTCGCGTTGCGTGTAATGCGCCCTTTTTTCGCTGCGACAATGGGGGCGGCGGCCCGGGCGCGTGATGCGGCAGTGTGCCGTGCCGCCGCGGCGGCGCATTGCTTTTAGTAGTGGGGTCCCAGCGCCCCGTGCCGGTGACGCATTGGCCCGCATTGTTGCTGCCCGGGTTACGCCCAAAGCCGCCAAAAAATGAAATCAGGGCCACGAGAATATGGACGTAGAAAACTTGGATGGCATTAACTCTGGAGGAAATTTAATCAAATTGAGGGAAAATAGAGTTTGACCTGCAACTAAATCTCCAAAGCAGCATATACTGTATTATGGAGCAATTTATCCAGACGTGATATAAAGGGGCCGAATTTTCAAAGGGGGACCAAAAAGGAGGGCTTCAACAGAAGAATTTACATGGTTCACAAAAACTTCAGCATTGTCGGTAGAAACGCGACATTTTTTTTTTTCAAAGCGCCATTTGTTGTACTCTACGTATAAGTTGTTTCTGGCGGCAGTGGTGCACCGGCGGCAGGGCGCGGCAGGGCCTAGCCTAGCGGCGCCCGTTGGCAGTGCCGTCGATGGTGCTCTTAGTGGGTTCCGTAGCCGCCAAGCGAGCCAAGCGCAGGCGCAGGCCGTCCGCCGGGGCTGGCAGGCAGCCCTGGCAGGCAGGCAGGCCGGCAGGCAGGCTGGCTGGAAGGCTGGCAGGCCGCCGCCACCCCACCAGGTTCGCCACCCATAGCTCCGTTTCCGGGGTGAACCTTGGCGAGGGGTGGCGAAGGGCGGAATAAGGCGGAGAGCGTCCGCGCCGCGCCGACCGACTCTGTCGCTCGGGGCGCGGTGCCACGCGGTGTGAGGGGGACGGACGACGCGGCGCCCGGACGCGGGCCACCTTGTATCGCGTGCAGCGGCGCAGTATGGCCGGCCAGACCGAGCAGCCGGCCAGCACTGAGGCGCCGGGGCGGCCTTAACGCGGGCAGGGCCGCGCAGACGGGGCTGGCAGGCGGGTCTGCGTTCGAACGTGAGGTCTCGGTGGCGCGGCGGCGGCCTTCCCTCCCTCGCCCGAGTCGTGCCATCTTTGTCTGACGGCGAGAGAGACAGAGCGGACGCCTCGGTCGGCAGGCGGCGGCCTCTGGGCGCGCCGAGGCCAGTCGATACGGCGTCCGAGGCGCCCCCTCGAGGCGGCCAGGGCTGCGTCCGGAAAAACTAACAACCCCCAGAAGGCGCGCCGCCGTGCCGCGTCGGGCAGGGACGATTCGGAGGCAGAGCTGGCGGCGGCGGGGCCGGGCGGGGCGAAGCGGCGAAGCAGTGCGGGGGGCACCCGGCGGGGCAGGCGGGGCGCAGTCCGTACTCCACGGCGCGCGGCCGCCATTACGAGAATCAATTTGAAGGCGCTCTCCTCCGCGACGCTGTGCAAGGTGTTTCGGCCGGGCCGTCCACCCGGGCCATCATAGGTGCATCAAGGCGGTGCTGATGACCCGCCTCCAGCGCCACATCCACACCGACCGGCAGCAAGCTCATTCCGACCAGCGTGCTGCCTCTCTCGCACTCACGGGGCGTCCCGCGCGGAAACAGGGCGGTGAAACGCTGCGGACGCTACGGTTCGGCGACTGACGGCTTTGACAGTGGCGCGGCACCCTCGCCAATCCCCCCCCTCCTCGCCGCCCCTCCAGCGGGCCGTATCAAACTGCAGCCCTGCCTCACGGCCCGCTCCGCCCGCTCATGGCGCACACATGAATTTTGATTGCGTTTTACCGCGGCTCGCGGTAATTGCTGCCCTAATTAGGCTCTGCCCGGGCTTCGGCTCCTGCTGTACAATTATTGTTGTTGCTATCAAACGTCGGGGGCGAGCGGAGCGCCACCCCGACGCGAGCCCAGCCGAGCGGGCCGCGCCGGGCCGAGCCGAGCCGGGCCGACGGCACGGCCCGCGCCGCTCGCAGCGTACCGTGCGATATTCCGCGATACGCGAATTGTTCGCGCGAAACTCAACTTCGCCTTCGTGGGGATGAAAAATCGCGGCGCGCAACCTCCGCCGGCGGCTTTGCTTTGCTTGTCCCCACCAACACCTTTAAAAAAATTAAAGCCGAAAAAAAAAATACTGCCGGTGCCGGGAATCGAACCCAAGTCGCGTCGCTCGAGTTCTTGACCCTGGTCAACTGCAGCGCAGCCGGCGAGATGAGGCGCGCTCTGCTTGTGGTCAGGGGCCACGCCAGGCTGTCACGTGACGGCGACCTGGACGGCGTCGTGCCCGGCACGCCACGCGGCACGCCAGGATCAGCTGAGCGACGCACGCAGCGGCCGCCGCCACGCCCCACCGCACGCCACCCGGCGGCGCACGGCCGGGCCGCACGCCGCACGCAAGAAAATGCATCAAAGATGCGCGCCGCGGCGCCGGCAAACGCTCTGGCGTGACACCGGCCGCACTGGGCCACGGCGAGGACGCCGACGACGCCTCGGCATCACGCGGACTCCTCCTGCGCGCCGTGCGTTTAGTTCTCTGCAAATCAAACATTTTCTACCTTTAAATATCCTCGAAATACTTGGGTAGGTTTCTAGCGCGCGTCCAGCCGCGGCTCCACTGTGCGCAGCGGAATGGAGTCGCATCTTTTTGTGGTGGAGGGGCGAAAGAGATGCAGGGTATCGAGTCGCGTGACGACCACCATCAGGTCTAGTGGGCCCGGCGCGGCGCCGTGGCGTGCCGTGGATGTGCAACAAGCCTGATGTGCTGCAAAGCCTTGCAAAGCGGTGCGATGATCCCCCTTCAAAGCCTTCAAAGCCTTCAAGCGCCCAGCGATTGATGATCTGCACCCCACAGGGGGCGGCCCTAAGGCAGCACAGCAGCGCAGCCGCCCACTCGGCCAGCGCGGGGCGTCCACTTCATCGGGGCCTGGTCAGTCACTATGTGAGTCTCATTCAAAGCTCCCTGTTTAGTCCTCAGACGGTACCATGACGTCACAGTCAGCCGAGACTTTGTACAGACCAGTGCGCTGCACACCTCGTCGCCGTGGATTGACAAATACCTGAAACAAACAGAGAAAGAAACCCTCGTTTATAATTGAGCCGAACGGTTCCTGTTTGAAAGAGAACAATTTTCATTCATCCGCTATGCGGACGGGGGACGCCACCATTTGCCAAACTCGGCCGCTCCGCGCGTTACCCCGCTCGATATTCATAAGGCCGCCACCGCCTCGCCCTCCCCCAGCCTCCCTCATTCAGATTGGAGCTCGCGCGGACCAATGGGGGCGCGGCGCGGCGCGGCAGAGGGAGGGTGCGCCCTGCGTCCGCGCGCCCAGTCTCTGGCCGCATTTCAGCTCAATGTTATTGTTTTTCGTGGTGGAGTGGGAGAGGAAGGGGTCCAGGACAGCTTCGCGGTCGGCTTCGCCAATATAAATATGTCTTGAAGTAAGTCTGTCGGCGACTTTTTTTTTTTTTTTTTTTTTGTTCCTTGAGCTACCCTTGTCTTTCACAGCACAAGCGAGGTCCCCCGCGGTTCTCTATGGCGCTCCCCCTCCGAGCGCACGTTTGCCCGACCGCCCCACCCCGCCCCGCCCCGCCCCGCCCCGCCCCGCCCCGCCCCACCCCACCCCGCCCGGCCAGCCGGCAAACCGGTCCCATTGGCTGCTCGAATATGAAACACGATGATAGCGATTGTGTCGTAAAAATGTACATTGCAATTTTTCTGTCTCCTTTTCCTCTGCTGCTGCTGTTTGTTGGTTTTTCGAGGCAGATTTCAAGAAGCAGGTGCCGTGCGGGACGAATATCGCCGTCAAGACCGAACCAATATTGACACATAGGCACCGCGTTAATTAAACAATGACATATAGAAGCAAATCGAATTTTTTATTTGGCGCAGCAGGGGAAAGAAAATGCGAAAACCCAGACTGGAACGCGCATAGTTAAACCGCGGAGGGTGGCAGGCAGGGGGTTGTCAGGGGGAGGGGGGCATTCGGCGACACAGCGGCGGCGGCGTTTCATTGTGCTCCTAGTTATGAAACAACGGCCACATAAACCTCGCGGAATTCCATACATAAAAACAACTAGATTGAAATTGATAACGGTTGGGCCGTTCGGCGCGCTCGCTCGGCTGGGAGTTCCATAAGCCGGCCAGTTCCGACCTGGAGCACGTCGGGGGTGGGGGTGTGTCCTCACCGCTATACGTTTCTACAAGAGTGAGAAAGAGATAGACAGAGAGAGGGGAAAAAAGGGGGTAATAAAAATACTTAGATAGTTTTACTACTCCTGCGATACACATACATGTACACACCGCCGCAGCCGGCGTAGGCTTCGCCCTTTACGATCTCGTCGTTATCGCAGGGCCTACAGCAGGCATCCTCCCACCGAACCCCGCCAAGATTTACCGATTGCAAAAGACTTTTGTTTCGCTACTTTTATGATTTTTTTTTTCAAACATTTTAGCGAGAGGCCGCATTGGTGCGTGCTAGCACGGTTTACAGCAGTCGCCCTTGTCGAGTCCTTATCAGCTTCTGCAATGTCACACAACATGGCCGTCGAATCGACACACAATGTGCTGCGTGATGAGACTTCTTTTGTACATTTCGTTCCTGTTTTTTGTGTCAATGGCTCGAGGGCCTCTATTTCCCAGAGAACGAACAACGGTATTTTTCCATGAAAATATGGCAAAAGAAAGGCATCGTTCAAGCAAGGAAAAAAAATATACAGTAAATTTTAAAATGAAAATTTTGAGATAGTTGTCCGCTTGGTGGAACTTAGCTTTGGAATTAAATCACAGACGGAAATAACAAAGCCGAGCTGATAGGAGCTGCACTGACAGTCCGATCAGACTCGCACCCACAGCACTGTCAGCCGCCATGCTTGAGACGACGCAATATCAGCGCCCATAGTTCGTATCTGTAATGTCGCCCGCCTTTATGACCGAGGCACATTTGCCGGGGGCGGGGCTGGCGGGGCTGGCGGGGCAGCTCAGATGAACGCCGAGCCCCAGAAGGGCCCCAGAAGGGTCCCAGAAGGGCCCCAGGGCGCGCGCAGGGCTTCGCGAAGGGCCCAGCGTCCAGCACAATACGATCCATCGGCCTGATGGGATTGCCTTGTAGGGAAGGTCGGTATTGCACTTGCAAGTCGTCATAGCCATCCACCAAAAAGTCATGGCAGCATATGGCAGTCACAGGTCAGCCACGTGGCAGTCGGTGTGCGTCATCGTATCTGTTTCCAATTATCTGTGACGCAAAGGACGAATGGCGGAATAAAATAGGCCGGGATATTGAATCGGATTTTAAATAAGAAGCGACCGCTTGCGACCGGCACGCAAAAGCAAGAGGGAAACAAACGGAAACACTTTTGGTGTGGCCGAAATAAGAGATGCACGCACTGACAACTTGCCGAAGTGCTGAGCGACTGTTTAGCTGTAAACGTTGCGCCAAGCACGCCGCATGCACGCGAAGCACGCCACCGCGCCGACCAGAAAATCAATTTTTGCCGACGCCTAAAAACGGTCGCAGCATTACGTGTTGCAAGGCACAGCACACGCAACCTCTCTCTATGTATCTCTTTCTCCTCTTCTCGCACACGCACACATTGAGAATCAGGCAAAATGGGATAAAACTAGGTAAAAAAGGGATTTTTTTGTCTTTTTTTCGAACGCAGCTCTCGCGGTGAGATTGAGTCGTCAGCAACCCTAACGAGCATCAAGACCTTTGTCACGGCTAGTGGGTTTTATGAGATGACAGCATGCAAATTGCAGTGGAGTCCATTCTCAAGCGTCACACACACACTATCTCACTCACACTCATACACTTGCACACTTACACACTTACACAGGCAGGCACACACAGAACCACACACACACCAGCGCGCATACACTTATCTCTATGGCCCCTGGCTGCCCATATCAGTTGTTTAAAGACCTGGAAATAACGAAATTAATGGTCCGGGAAATACATGACCCGCTGCCCGTAGAGCGCGGCAGATTCAAAACTCAAAAATTACCAAAAAGCGAAGACTTCCTGCGAATTTCTCGTCAATCCGAAATAAACATTTAAAAAATTGACACGTTGGCAAGATTTAGAAATTTGCTGTCCAGACCCCAGTGTGTGAGCTTGGGGACGTGCAAAGTCGTTCACTGCTGTACAAGATTTCTCCAGGTAATCTGGACTAAAAAGCAAGGCACGGCTTATCCAGTGCGGCGGCGTTCCCTGTTCACGCGAAACCCTTTTCCTGCTTCCGCAGTGCAGATTGACTTAAAAACTGGAAACCCTAACCGCCTTCGCGCCATGCCTTGTCCAGCGGCTCGGCCGACTTCCGTCAAGATTCGACGGATAGCGGCCGGCAACCCCTTCCCCCCCCCCTCCCCCTCCCCGTGGACCGCCGCCTCGCCGCGCGCATGCGCCCGTTAGCTGAACCAGCGGCGTATAAAAATTAATAAGGTGCTTATGAATATGTATGCTTGACCGCAAGATTAATAGATGAAAACATTGTTTGGCGTCTACAAGAAATCTCGCCCTCGGACAATCCCCAAAGTGCCGAGGGATAAGTGCGCTGCCGGTGGTAAGTTGTAGTACAGACATATGCGCGCGTGTGTGCGCATGACTCCTTTCTCTCTGTGCGCATTGCGATACAGTAAGAGCAGTGTGTGTGAGAGTGTGTGTGTGTATGTATGTACGTGTGTGTGGGAGCGAGCGAGGTTTGAAGGGCGGCCCGCACCGGACGAGACACATCCCAACCCATTGAGAGCGCCTAATTGCACGCTAATTAAATTCCAATTCAGAGTTCGCGGCCCGAGGAGGAACAACAAGAGAGGGGGGAGAGGGGGGGGGGGTCAGTGAGCAGAGAGGTGTATCCGTTATACATAAGGGGCGACGACCAACAATAATTGAATCAAAATTTTGCCGCGGTATGAGAAATTGAGGGTGCACGTCGAGCGTGGCCGGGCTGTGTGCTGTGTGGGATCTCTTGTCCAGCTGCCCTCGCGATTGGTCGCCATCGCCCACCAGAGGCCCCGCGGGCCGCGGTGGGGCGGGGCGTGGTGGGGCGGGGTGGGCGGCTGGGACCTCGGCGAGGGGCGTCCTTAGTGTAATGGGCGATCGTTTCAAAGAGCCCCGCTCGGCCCGCCGCAACCCGCCCCGCCCCGCCGCGCCTCGCGACGCCGCCACCCCCCCTCTCCCTTTTCGTCTCGTGAATTGCGTCGTGACGCCATTACAACGGGCATTGATTGCCGGACGAGCGGAGCAGCCGAGCCGAGCCACGCGTCGGGGCCGAGCCGAGCCGAGCCGAGCCGAGCCGAGCCGAGCCGAGCCGAGCCGGCCGCGCTGCAGCCCCAGCATGGCAGCGCGGTGCCGGTGCCGCCGACAAACTCTAAACTCTAGGCTTCATGGATCAAGCGTTGCGTAAGGAGTGACCATAGTCTATGGGATTCGCAAACCACACTTGAAACCCTTGCCGCTGTGTCTACAAGAAATAACGGGTCCTCTGAATCCTACGAGGCCTAGGCGAAGAAGATGACTACGAAATACGTGGGTAATGACGATAATATTGACACGATAATGACGAGCTCAGCCTCGTCTATTCGGTCTCGTGTTGTCTACCGGGCACCCCGACGACCCCACCCCACCCCACCCCACCCCGGGCCACGCCCTCGCCCCTCCAGCGGGCGGTGCGGGGTCGCCGACCACACATACACCCGCATCGTCCACACATAATGAGCCATTTATGCCGTTATTATGTGTTCCTCTGTTTCTCTGGAACACAAACGCGCCGCGCCCCAATCGCCGCGCCACAAGCAAATTGAGTGCAGCGTGTAATGGACCGTCCAGTGGCCCGTCGGGGACGTTCCACCCACGCGCGGACACATGTCCTCATGTCTATAAGCGAGTTTAGGCGATTATTTTTATTTTATCGTGCGGGTACACTTTTTTAAAAAATTAAAACTTTTTTCCCCAATTTATATTTACGGCTGCTGCTCGCGCGGTGAGACACGCGGAACTCTGCAGTCGCCGTCCCGCCGCTGCCATTGATCGCCAAGGATACTCCGCAGCCTCCCGCACAATTACGACATATTTTGAAACGCTCTTTAATTACGGTGAGAAAGGACCGCGCCGCCGGCCCACTGGGCGCCACTCGCGCGTTTGTGGGAAATTGCGCAACGTACGATCGAACTTACGCCTTTCCGTGGGAAGTGGCACAATCACTCTCTTCCTCGCAAGGCTTTCGTGAAAAAGCAGTCGGGATGAGACGCAGCGGGGAGGAAGTCTGTGTGCACAGAGTGGAAACCTGTCGACTTTTACCGTAAAAGTGAATATGCCATACTGAAGGTCAATGGCACGCTCCATTCAGATTCACATTCACGGCGTTCCGATGGGTCTCGGTCACTGGGCCACGCGGCATCACGCATCGCGAGGAGTCCAGGCGTGCGTGCGTAGCGTGCGTGTCTCTGGACACGCCACCACCGCACCCGCAGCGTCGCGCCGCGTGCCGTACGCTTTGCATGGACGTCCGTGGAGAACGGACGGACTGTCAGGGGAGCAGTCTCTTGCTGTTTTTGTTGTCGCTGTTCTCGCTTTTTCATTTTGTTTATCATTAATTGTCGCTCCCCCGAGAAATTTTTGATGCGCCCCCTGGCCCCTGGCCTGGTCCGTGTGTCTCCCTCGCACGGTCCGCGCATGAAATGCGCCATAAATTGCATTACTTTTTACGCGAATTTCAATGCAGAACGAGGTACGCGGCCACCCTCACAGGTCACCTCAATTCTCCCAACAACAAAAACCACTTTGCCGAACCCCTTGGCTTCCTCCATTGCCCCCTGGGCCTGCCCGAGGAATGCGCACACGGAAAAACTATGACGAGTCGTGCCTCCAAGCCACGGCTGCAGGCCCCGCGCCGGTAGGCGGGCCCCCCGCCAAGACCTTAGGTTCCGCTCTATATGTTGTTACGGGTCGCACGGCGCCGGCCGCCACCGGCCGAGCACAGTTTATGAGCGTGAGCGCGAGTGTGTGAGTTAGTGCAACAACAATGTCAGTCATATGAGCATTGGCTATTTTCCAGCTAACAGTGTTAAAAAAGTACAGGGTCGAGTGCATGAAACTTTTGCGCTGGTAAAACAGTAAAGTAGGATTAAAATGGTTGACTTCTTTTCGGGGCGTTTGTCAAGATCCTGAACACAGTCACAGACACACACACGCGCGCAGACACACACGAGGAGCGCCATAAGCCACAGCGAAACGAAACATTCGCGACGTCCTCTTTCACTCCGCTCGCTTCGCTCCGCAGTCTGAATAACGCGCGTAAAAAGGTAGTCACACTCATTAAATAGCGTAAAATTATACTGGGCAAAGGCCTCGATAGTATCTGCAGACCGGAGGCGCACCGCGGCCGAGCCGAGCCGAGCCGAGCCGAGCCACGGCGGGCAGGGCGGCGCCGAGCCGGCCGCCGGTGGGCGTCGGCGTCAGACGACCGGCGACGCGTGCAAAAAGCGCTCCCCGTCCTGCCGGCAAGGGCCGCGCGGCGCTCAATCGACCGCCGGAATTAACAACTAGCGCGGCAAAGCCGAGCAAAGCCGAGCAAAGCCGAGCAAAGCCGAGCAAAGCCGGCCAAACCGAACGCTCTCTCGCTAAAATCGGCCGCCATGGGACCGGGTTCGCGAACCCGAATCGGATTGACTCGCGGGAGTATGAGTATGTGCATTAGATTAGGCCCGGCCGGCGCACGCAGCACGCCGTAACCTCATGAATACACCCTTACACAGTAAATGCGTGTCCAATGCATGACACCTAGGCCCGCCTAATTGTAATGTATACTCGATTAGCATGGCCGCCGCACAATACGATGTACACGCGGAAGATGATCTCTTCATTCCCATGTAATGCACGCTGAAGCTAGCCATGTTTATGGGAGTAGTGAGTGTCTAGCGTAAGAGCGCTCTGTTTGTATGTGGATGTGTGTGTGTGTGTGACTGTGTTCCTGTGTTTGTGCGTGCACTTGCTTTTCACTCGCTCTACGCGCTCGCGTTTCATCGCTCGTGTGATGGCCACAACATGCGTGTGCGCACGACCGGAGCAAAATACTACATACTGCCAGGGAATCTTGCTCTAGAACGGCGCAGCAGACCGCCCCGGCAAAAAGTTCATGGATGCTTGCACCTGAAATTGGCATGCTGCTGCCTTGCTCCTTTATTTTCGTTCCGTTGTGGTTGTTGTTGTTGTTGTTAACATAGGTTAAGTTCAAAACCTACTTTACGGCCTAAGAGTGGTGAAAAATCGAAATGACTCCTACTAATTCAGCTAAAAAATAAATTGAAGACCCGTTGTTCTAAAATGAAAATGAAAGAAAATAAGGATAGTAGAAAAAACAGCGCACGCCTTTTTAAAGGGGTTTCCCAGTTAACAAAAAATGTACAGTATGTAAGGTATACTCATCACACCACCGGCGTAACAATAGGCCCGACGTCGCTACCCCAGGCGCGATAGACTCTCCATGCTAAGGCCCGAATTCGGGCGCGGGGTATCGGCAGGAGTGCCACCACCGGTCAGTCATCGAAGTGCGGAGTGGAGCGAAACAGCAGCAACGCGCCACACACGGCAACACTTGGGAAACAATTAAGATTCTTTCCGAGGCGACTCCATAATTCATGCGCAGTATAACCGGAAACAAAGAGTCCCTCCGAATCGCATCACATTAGGGTCAGTAATAAAAGCGCAGCCAGAAGTCCCAGTGCGCGCGCCGGCGCCGGGATTTGAACCCGCGCCACGTGTGTGCGGTGCCTCGGCAGCCCGCGGAACGGAGCAGTGACTTGACAAGCAGACTTTGTAAAATAATGACATCTTTTTTGACTCGTAAATTCGCGACTGGCTGCACCCAGCCAAAATCAGAGGTATTCCTGCTATATTCCACGTTTGAGGAGCAGATCTCGCCAGGCCCTGTGGCCGAGGAGGACTGCTTTTCCTCACAAAAAAATTGGAACTAATGGGTTGGGTTGCCCGGAGACTTTAACGATGGAGAGGCAACGCGTGGGGAAGCGCGGCTTAGGCGAGGCTGCCGCCGGCCGCACCGCGGCTGGATTAAAGTCGAATTAAAGTGGATCGATGTGTGTGTGTGTGTGTGTGTGTGTGTGTGTGTGAGAGAGAGAGAGAGAGAGAGAGAGAGAGAGAGAGAGAGAGAGAGAGAGAGAGAGAGAGAGAGAGAGAGAGAGAGAGAGAGAGAGAGAGAGAGAGAGAGAGTGATTCCGGGGCGGTTTCATCCCCAGGCGCCCCAGGCAGATGATCGCGGTGCCGAGGCGATGACAGCGTGCCACCCCGGCGCCATGGGTTCGATTCCCGCCGGCGCAAGCCCTTTCGCGACGGGTGACACTAACCTCTTGCCGTTCCTTCGTCTCCGCTTGGTGGCGTACACCGTCCCGAGCTGGCTCATGCTGGCGGCCGAGTGCGCCGAGGGGGCGGCCGACGACACCCCGCCCGCCGCCCCCGACGCCGTCCCCAGCGACCCCAGGACGCCGACGGTCGAGGCACCCGGCCCTCCGACCACCACGCCCAGGTCCGACGGATAGCAGGCGACGCCCCCCGGGACGCCCCCCGGGCCCCCCAGGGGGTACTCCGGGGTGGCCACCACGGCAGTGGACTGGAGCTGCGTGGTGGACGCCGTGGCTAGCGCCCGCTATCCATGGCTAGCGGCGGCTCTGAAGCACTGAGGTATCCACTCACTGGCACAATCACAACACTGCACTTTGGGTCAACAACACATCCTGAACGCGAGCTTCGATGAGCACACACACACACACACACTCGCGCACACGCACGCACGCACGCCCACCTGCGCACGCACGCCACAGGGGGAAGGACACGCTGGCTCGCTGCACGCACGACCGGCCCGACGACTGCCGCCCGGCACGACCGCTGGCGTTCTGGCGCGGGCGCGACCGCCGCAGCCTCGCCCCCCGCCCCCTCGCCCGCCCCTCCGCCGCCCCTCCACCGCCGCCCCCACCCGGCCGGCGCGGCCAATGGGAGCCCGCTGCGCCGCGGAGGGCGGGGCGCGTCGGCCGCCCAGGGCCGCGTCCGAGAGGCCAGCGCCTCGGCCTGGGACGCTGGCGGCGGAGCGAGCGAGCGCCGCGACGCTCTGCGACGCCCTGGACGCAGCCCCGTAGTGCGGCGGCGAGCGACGCGGGGGCGCCAGGTAGCGGCGCGGTCGCGGACGGCGCGGCGACGCCAGCGCGCCTCACGGACGAATGGGGAACCCGGTCGGGAGAAGGGCGCGGCGGCTGCGCCTCGCCACGGCCCGGCCCAGTGAATGGCTGGAGCGGTTCGAGTAATCGAAGCCGAAACCCCGCCGACGTTCAAATGTGGCCGCGCTCCGCGCTGTCCTACACTCGGAGAAGAACGTTTCTTTACGTAAGAAAAATAACTTGGAATTAGGCAAATTTACTTGATAATTAAATGCACTGTGAAATAAATTGTTCTTGTTCCAGGTAGATTTTCTTGTTTCAAGAAATGTTATTTCTGAGTGTTGAAGGGGGAAACAATTTGTCTGGAGCATTGAATGTGGTCCAGCGTCATATGACTCATGTCCTTGGCCGGCAGGATTCCTTTCTGCATCCCTCACCCAGTCCCGCTGTCCGCACCGATCTCTGTTTATTCATGCAAAAGCCCCTCGAGTCTCTCCAGCCCGGACTTGGGCCGGCAGTTCAGTGATCGGGCGCAGGCCCTTCGCGTGCCTGGCCAGCAGACTGAGATTCCGAGTGATCTATCTCTCTCTCTCGCACCCATGGGTCGTCCCGTCAGGTTGCGAGAGACAGAGACCGACGAATGCTGTGTTCGGAGTCAGGCCGCAGGGCTGCCGCGTCGGCGACTCGTTGAAAATCCAAAGAAAACAGTATCCTTCTCATCGTTTCGACTTCACCGTCTTTCTCTTCATCCGTACATTTTGGCTTTGCAATTAGCTCAAGGTGGTCGCTCATTTTGGAAAGTCGTCTTATTTTTATCATTATTAAGAAGCGCGGCTTCCAGAGTGTTATTGTGCAGGAATGCGGGCCGCCCGATCGACGTTGGTGGTTGGTTGTCCAGCAGCCGCTCCAGTCGCCTGCTTGCCTGGAACGGACGGCCACCTGTCCAGCTGCGCCTTGTGTCCTCCCATAATTGAACCGTGGTACGCCCTTTGAAAAAAGAAAAAAATATCGTAATTATCGTCATTTACAGGTGCCGATTTTATTTTTATTTTTTTCGGCATCTCTTAAAAATTGCAAACTTTTTGCGTCTGTTCTTGGTAGTTGGGAGCACACTGAAAAGACTGTGGCACGTGTATACAGAAAAAACAACCAAAAAAGCAGACAACTAACACACACAAAAAAATCAAAATTGTCAAGAGTGTGTTGGTCTTCGAGCCTCATTTTTCTAGGAGGGTTTGCAGGTTTTGCCGCGGGGCCTGCGGGCCGTACACTATTAGCCGTGACTGCTATCCGATCCATCCCTCGCCACTCCGTCGTGAACGACACGGCGAACGATCAATGAACAACAACAAGAACAAAAACGAAACCACCCACGACGCCCTCAACTGTCCTTCGTGATTCGAAGTCACTGGAAGAAACCGCGGCCATTTACTCGCGACTTGGGACAGAATTCAAGATCACGGAGGTCACGCATTCCCTTCCGAGTGTTCACAGTGTCTTTTCACTCTGACACTGCCAACATAGAAAACGTTTTTGTCGGAGGTAAAAAAAAATAACTAACAAATATATTTCTGGGACAAGTAAATCTTGGTTGGCTAAAGATCTATTTTGCTAAATTCTGGGAGATCAACTGACAAATTTAATTGTAAATCAATCGATTCTTTTCGTCTGTCTGGTAAAGGCCCATTTGACCTCAAGTGTGTGCGATGCGGCGCAGCATCTGGCCGGCGGGGTGACCACTGGCCTGTGAGGGCTGCGCCACGCTGCTCATTGTTTGGACAGGGGTCCTGCCTTTTGTCCGGCCGGGTGGACAGTTCCACAGGACACGTGCCCTGCGAGTTGCCTCCGCGTGCTGGGTGGCTGGGTGTGGTGCGGCAGTTGACGGAAAACACAATGAAAACACACACCGGCATCCCTTGGAGGATCGATGCGGATGAATACGGCTCGTTCGATGGATGCATGTGGTAGTGTGGGTTCAAACTTTTAACTTCCTCTCGCAGTATGCAAATATGAAGGCAAGAAGAGGAAGGAGAGGAAGAAAAATAAGACGAGAAGGACGAGCACAAGGGGGGCATGGAGGTCGTGGTCGCCCCAGGCTGCCCCAAGGGCCTTGAAGCCCAGCCGTTCCTGAGGGGACTGGGACGTCTGCTGTCTCGCCTCCTCTCTCTCCGTAAGTGTGTGTGTATGTGTGTGTGTGTGTGTGTGTGTGTGTGTGTGTGTGTGTGTGTGTGACGTCAATAAGTTATAGAGGTGCTAAAGCGGCACTGATCGCTGTCAGTCTTTCGATTTTAGCTTATAAATATCCCCCATAGCTTTGTAATAGCCACAGAAAACGGCATGAGTGACAGTCTAAAATTTGGCAGATATTGAGCCTGTTCTTGTTTCACGTCCAAAATGGATCAAAGGTCATCCAAAACAGATTATTTTTCTATCAGCGTAGATCCAAGGTAAACCAAATAATTTTGTAAACATATATGAAAAGGTGGTTGGTGTGCGTCTTGCGGCAGCCCACCATGCAAAGAAAGTGCCGAGGGTTGCACGCTTATACCGTGAGATTCAGCGGATAGAAAAGACATTGTCTGACGCGCGGTGCCACTAGACTCGCACATGTCACACAAGAATACAAACAGCGAAAGGGGTACTTTTGTCCATTGTCTTTAGAAGGAAGGCAAGCCCAAAGTACAGGCGTCGCGAAGAAGGGTGGAACTCTCAGTGAGAATCCCGATGCACTGCAGTGTGTGAGTGTGTGTCGGTCCGTTTTGAGCGTGTCGCAATACACGAATGCAAAGGCACGGGCGGCTACCTAAATAAATTACTATGGCGTGTAGCGGTCTGCTCGAGTGGTGCGAGAAAGATGAGTTCGAACTGATTCTCATTCATTTATTTTTTGGGGTTCTACTTTCGAGTTTCGGGCGAACGCCATTTTCCGCATGTTGCATGACCACAGCAAGCGCATCCTTCGAATGAAAAAAAATAACAAGCAAAAAACCACACGGTATTGATGTTGTGATTTTCAACAGTCAACACCCGAACTCCTCGCGTAACACTGTGAGGAGTGTATCGCGAAACGATCTCAACATGTTCCATTCCGAAATGAAAATTGGAAGCGGATCTCCCATCATTACAATGCACTTGCAGCGGGGTGGCGGCAGACCATTTCGAACTCTGCCTCGCGTGGGGCGTTGCGCATCGGAGCGAGAGAGACAGAGAGGCACTTCAACCGGCAGGCGCGCTGTGTAATATTCGGACTGCGAAGGTCCCGGCGAGCCGAGCCTAGGGCCGCGCCGCGGGTTGGCGTGTTCTCGATAATGTTCGCCTATCAGTGGATCTAATAATTTCCCACGCTAAATGAGCGCCCCTACAGTCGTAGCGAAAGATCCCGTTGCCGGATAAAAGTTGGAGCCCCGCGGCCACAGGCCAACATGAACGGATCCGGCAACCGCCGCGCGCCGCCGTGCCGCCCAGCGAGCAGGCAGGCCTATTTTCCGCACATTTTGACCCGGACGCGGCTCGCAGCGCCATGCAACTACACTGAAAAACATAAAAAAATTAAAAAAAATAATCAACGAGGTTGACAATATATTTTGTTGCCTTTCCGCTTTGCTTTCCTCCTCCCTCCACGGCAGCAGTCCTCACAGTGCCGGCGGTGCAGGCCGTGCTCCCGGTAGCGCAGTGCCGTGGCGGGCGGCCATGGCTGTCGGGGGCGGGCCAGCCGGTGGGCGGGGCGTGGTAGCGGGGCGGGGCGGGGCGGGGCGGGCCGAGGCCGGCTGGCTGGGCAGGGCCTCCGCCAGGGCCGCGTCCGAGGGCCATGGACTCGCCACGAGGCGCAGTCTCGTTCCGACGCCCTCCCCTCGGCCGGCTGCCTCTGTTGATTATCTTGTTTCCCACTGTAGGGGAGCCGAACGGTGGCGGAGCCAAAGGGGGAGGAAAATGTCACCGAATATCTACCACCTCCTTCCTGGTAACATTTTCCCCGCGGTGCGCCCCAGGTTATTTCCGGAGCAAACCTTGAAAATTCTCCAGTGTGTCAAAAGCTAGCCTTCCCACGGTCGCCATGATGGCGCATTGTTGCATCCCTTTGCTGCAATCCGCGAGGTTGTTTCGCGTTTGCGGTCGCTCCGCTGCTCCGCTCTGAAATTTCAGGCGCTCTGTTCGTGACGCGAAATCGGCCCAACGCTCCCAGGCAATTAAAAAGCGCAAGGGCGTAACAGCATGCTGCGCCTACGTCGGCCCCGCCACTGCTGTCTACGGCCTGGTGCCTCTAGCCGGCCCACGATAGCATCGCAGCAGCGCCGCGAACGCCGAAGGAGCGCTTCAAGCAGAATAATTAGATCAAAGCGGCACTTTTTATTCGTTGGCAGGGGGACCGAAAAGTCCACTTCATGTTTTCTCCTGACGAGCTCCTTCCGACGCCCCGATGCCTCCTCGGCAGTCACGCGAGACGAAGTTCGCAAAATGCTCGCCTTTGCAATTAATTTTGAAAAAGAAAAAGGAGCGGGTGAGGAGGTGAAAGAGACAAAAAAAAATTCAGAAAAATTTGACACAAAATTGTTGAATTGAAATGTTCTAGTTTTAAAACCGTACACTCTCATCAGCGCAGAAAAATAAAATCCTCGTTTGAAATGGATGCTTGGAGCTATCGTAACCATGCGACGATGCTCTGGATGGCACTCACTGAGATGTTTCTTTCGACTTTCGAGATCTCGAAGTCGGCTCCACCTTAGTCTTCCAGCGAGTGGCCGCGCGGCCGGCACGCAATGTCATTGGGCCCACTCCATTCCGCAGATGAAGTGCCTCATTGCGTGGCCACCGCCATAACTCTTTCGAAATTAAAATCGGAATTACTTGTCCTCGTAAGGAGTCCTGGTGAAGACGGAGGACGGGGCTTGACGAAAAAATTAAATTCGGTTGCCTGAACAAAATCAACGATAGGATGGCTAAACTTTTTCACTTCTCTTTAAAAAAAAAAAAAAAAAAAAAAAAAAAAAAAAAAAAAAAAAAACCATTTTGGGGCGTTGAACCTGGGACCTGACCTTCACTGCCGGCATAGAGCTGTTTTGATGATTGGAGGCCCCATGGAGGCCACACTCCGGAACACCCCGTGCCTGGCAGCCTGTAATCCGCCTCGCAAATTTTATGTTGAAAAGAAATTAAAAACTCGGCAGTTTCCAGTTCTCGGCTGCTCCGCCGGAAAGCCATGCGCCCTGGATGCAGGACGCCTCCGGGCGGATCTGTCCTGTTCTGAGCCGCGACCGCCGAGACCGGAGCGCTCGGCTCCGGGCCTGCAGGCTCATTCCGAGGCTCTCTCTCTCGCATCCACGGGGCGATCCGTGTGGTTGCGAGAGAGACAGAGCGACGGGTCCTCCCCGACCCGCTGGCTCGGCCGGGGATCTGTAATCCGGCCGCACCGCTGTCAGTCAAACTTTGCGGCGCCAAAGGGAACCCACACGGAAATTAGACTAATGACGGAAACTATTGCGCTGGCACTTATTTCCCGTAATGATCGGCCGAGTAAACATTAAATGCCCCGATTGCGGTTGATCGGGTGGGCAGTGGTGCCAACCGAGCCACGGGAAAGGGCTGCACAGCTGCCAGACGCCCACCAGGACGAAGGAGGGCCCACTCACACCAGAAAAACAAAAACAAAAACAAAAAAACAACCATTTTAGTGCTGTGTACTGAGCAGATTTTGGATTATTAGTGAAGTAATTTTTCTGTGGTCAAACATCTACACTTCTACACCATATTTGTAATCGATTAGAACAAATGCTGCTTTTTTTCCAGTGCAACCCGAGCAACTCTCTGCTCCGATTCGGACCGGAAAGGGCGGAAATAGCATCCCGCCGTCATTTCCGGGCCCTGCAGTGTCACTCCACTGCAGATAGTCATTTTTTCGCCTCCGCTGTTGTTGTTGTTTTTTTTCCCAGCCGCCATCTTGCCCCGCCCGTTTGGCACCGAGCTTGCGGGGGCGGACTCGACAAGCCGCACGCCAACCCCAGGGGGCCGCCAGGCTCATCGCCCTGCCCCTCTCGCGGGGTGTGTCGCAGGGGTGCGAGAGGGACACAGCGAAGGGAGACGATGACTTCTCGGAAGCAGCCTGCAGGGGGAGTGTTGGGCTGCTCAGCAAACTCTGGCGAAAGGGAGGGAGGCAAGGAAAACACAATATAGAATGCAACCCCCAAATTTTGTGGCTTCTCGGTCGATACCGCCCGCCGTGGGAGCATGGGCGGCCAGTTCCAGTTACCTATTATGTGCTCTCTATCCTTCTCTCTCTCGCTCTCTCTCTGCCACTCTCTCTCCCTCACACACACACACA